>CAUYRT010085159.1:0-21159 GCA_963574885.1 Lepilemur ruficaudatus
TCTTCTTTCAAGACTTTAATCAAATAATCAATTCACGTTAAACAGTTCTTCTTGATATGTTCCTTCTCCCAAAAAGATTATTGCTCAATTTTCAGAAGTCCCATAGGATTTTGTACTTAATTTTCCACAAGTATATCACTCACCTGGCCATCACTTTATATACCCTCAAGCTACCATTCTTTGTTATAGAACAGATATATATTTGTTTACGTGCCTGTCACCTTACATTAGTATGTAAATCCCATGAAGGACTTTATCTTATTCATGACAGGATATTAAAGGCTCCAAAAATCTTTTTTGATAAAATTTTGATTATTTAAAAATATTTATTTAGAATTGATTGTCTATATGGTACTGTGATTCTCTCACCTGGAACATAAATTTAAGTAAGATAGTCTCAGCTTTTAAAGAGGTCCTGGCTTAGTGGAAGAAATAATAATGAACACAGATTATGACATGCAAGTGATATACTTGTGGAAAATTAAGTACAAAATCCTATGGGACTTCTGAAAATTGAGCAATAATCTTTTTGGGAGAAGGAACATATCAAGAAGAACTGTTTAACGTGAATTGATTATTTGATTAAAGTCTTGAAAGAAGAGAGTAAATGCATATGAATATATTTCCAATAAAATTTGGCATATTTTTCAAAATGTATTGATGCTTTGTGAATACAGACATTTTAATATTTCCTATTAAAAAAGTTCTTCCTATGGAAACTCGACAATTGGTAGCACAATGGAATTAAAGAATTCAATCTTATTCTTAATGGAGTTTTCTTTCCCTTTTTCACCTTATCACAAGGACCTGATATTTCAGTAAGGAACATGCCCACATTTCTGGTAAGTTTTGGGATTACCTAAAGTTACATTTTCTATTCTTTTCTTTACTTTTCTTTTCTCTTCTTTTCTTCTTTCCTCTCTTCTCTTCTCCTCTCCCCTCCTTTCCTTTCCTTTTTCTTTCTCAAATCACCACTTGGTTGGGTATGAGGAGGATGACTGTATAGCACACATAACTATAAGGAAGGAACCCATTCAGGCTCCAAATTCTGATCATAGTTCCATCTTCACTCCTCAAGATACCTCTTGATACAAGAAAAATATTTACAATATACTTTAATAATTTAACCTTAAATACACATTTGTATAAATTTATTGTACATATACACATTGATACTGAACCAAAAGAATACTATTTTAAATAGATATACAGATAAGAATTTACAAGCACGTGTATTTTATAGGTTTAAATACAATCTTTTAATAGATTGTATTTTAGCATTCAAGTAGTGTTAATAGAGTCTTGCATTTTACAAATGGAAATAGTCACTGCATAAAATGAAGTGCTATGATGGTAATCAATTAAAATGGAATTCTGTCTACATTGGAAAATTACTCAAGGTGCGATACTAATTATGGGTCAAATTTTCATCTTAGTGAAGTACATATTGTTAGTTTGAAGTAGTCCATATCAAGAGGGATATACTTCTTTTTAAAACATTTTTAAATAAACCATATTTCTAGATAGTCATTTATCATAAAATATCTCACTAGCTAGTTATTTTTTTCCATGCTTGTGAGATGATATTAGTGGTATATAGTTACATTTCATTCTGACATAGATCATTAAGCCACTGGGATTCATTTAAAGTAATGTTGTCATAATGACTTCAGTCATTGAATTTCAATCATAAACTTTGTTCAAACAACATAATTGATCATTAATGTTCTTATTTCCTTTGGGCTTAATGTAGGTTATTTTTTTTTTCAGTATTCTAAAATCATTACCAGGAAGTAAGAGGTTAATCTTTTCTGCAGTACAGTTGATCACCATTGAGGCATGCTTTTTCAATTTAATGAAATGACAGTGAAGGCCAGTGCAAAGAACAATCGACTTCGGGTACAGGAGAGTTGGATTTTATGATATAGATTTCAACAAGATAACAAATATTCTTCAGAGCTCGCCATTTAAAAACTTTGGAAACTACTTGTGCCATACCAGTGTCTGTGTGAAATGATGTGAACAAACGGGTTAATTTATATGAAGTGGTTTGCATTCTTCTCAAAAAAGAGAATCCTGGAATAAATTCAAAATACCGATGTTCCAAAGTAATTAGTTTCACTGGCCCCTGGAGCTAGAATATTCATGCATCACTATCAAACTAGACATTCAGAGGCTATTTAGTACTGCTATAAAAATAAATTATGCTGATTCCAATACACCCAAGTCCTTTTGAACTGAACTGCTCTGTTTTTAAGTACTTGGATTATGTTTTGTAAAACACAACTTATAATTTTCTAAGAATTAGTTCTTAGAAGATATCTTAAATTCTGAAGAAGTTTTGTCCAAAACTAAGTAACTGCTTTACAACGTCGACAAACTAATAATGAATAAATACATCTTCAATAAACAGATTTCTAAGATTTTGTTCTATTTTTGAAGAAACCTTTCTCACTAAGTCTAGAATTCTTTTGAGTGGGCCTTTAGCCCAGTTTCCAACCTTGTTGTTTTTGCAGTGTTTGTAACAACATTTAAAAATATCTCTGTCCATTCTCTTAGGTGTTTATGCCTTTTCTTTTTTTGTTTTGTTTATGCCTTTTCTTAGCAATTTTCTTACTGTTAGTATGAGATCATCTTTTATCTTTTCATAACAAGTGTATGATAAATGTCGTTGCATGTAATTTCTTTAATTCTTGTATTTAAGATTACCTCCGTAGAACATATTTTTAGAAATGGAATTTGACTGGGTGCAAGAGCGTTACAATTTCAAAGGCATTTATTTATATTTATTTATTTATTTTTATTAGGACAGTCTTGCTCTGTCACCAGGCTGCAGTGCAGCGGCCATGCATTGCTCACTTCAGCCTTGAATGCCTGGGGTCAGGCAATCCTCCCGCATAGCTGAGATCTCAGGTACACACAACCATGCTTGGCTAATATTTTTCATTTTTTGTAGAAATAGGGTCTCACTATATTGCTGAGGCTGATCTTGAACTCCTGGCCTCAATTGATCCTCCTGCTCGCTCTCCCAAAGTGCTGGGATTACAGGTGTGAGCCACCACACTTGGCCAAGGCTTTTAACTATATTGTTTTCCAAAAGAGTTGTATCAATTTACATGGGCATGATCAGTGTATGAGAATGCCTGTTTTTACTTACACTCATCATATTGTCATATAAACAATGAGAATATTATCTATAAAAGTAAATCAAAAACAAAACAAAAATTGATGACTCTTAGTTTATATCGAGGTGTTCTTGTGAAAGGAATTATGCCATACATTTTGGGAGATTTTGAATCAGACATGGTATACTGTACATACACATTTATCTCAACCTTTCTGAAATCTGGGTAAAGTGGGAGTAAGAAAATAAGTATGGTACAAGCCGACAGAATGTCAAGTTGGAAATGACAACATATATTTTAGAAGTCAGAAAAGGTTATGAGAAGGAGAGAGAATACCAAAGGCAAGCAAAGTTGCTCTTGCTGGGAAGGTTCTCACACTGGAGCACCAGGTTTGATAGGGGTGGGAAGAGACATGGACTCAAGAAGGATGAATTAAAAATGGTAGCAAGAGATTTTCACCCCAGGGCCACTCCCCAGTGCGGTGCAGCTGAGCAGCTGCCTCTCTGACTACCTGGAAGAGCATAGAGGTTTATTTGGTAGAAAAAAATTGAACAGCACAATTCACTATTGCTAGGTCATGGAAACAACCCAAGTGCCCATCAATTCATGAGTGGATTTTTAAAATGTGGTACATGTTTACAATGGAATACTACTCCATTTTAAGAAACGACAGTGAGCTAGCACCGCTTATATTATCCTGGATTCAGCTCGTGCCCATTATTCGAAGTGAGGTGACACAGATCGGAAGAATGGGCTCCACATGTATTCTCCATCAAATTGGTACTGACTGATTAGCACTATGGTGCTCAAATGGTGGTGGTGTCCAGCAGGGATTTGGGGGTTAGGAGGGTAGACCCACAGTTGAGGAATGGGGAGAGCATTGTGATGGGGAGGGGCATGCTTGAAATGTAGTTGGGGATGGGAATTAGGGGACTTAATAGGGGAAAGGAAATCTTCTAAAACTGATTTATGTGAATAGCTGTACAACTTGGTAAATTTACTAAAAAACATTTAATTGTTCACTTAAAATGGAGTAATGGCATGGAATGTAAATTATACTTCAATAAATTAAAAAAAAATTAAACAGAGCTTTAGAAAGATAAAATGCCAAGATCACATAGCTAATAAATGTCAATGTTGTCAACCAAAAAAAAAAAATTGAACTAGAGGCTCCATAGTAAAAGTCACCCAAAGCATAGCAGAAGGAGAGGAAAAGAGATTGGCTCTAAAAAAGAGCTAATAAGTGGAAGTCTAAAACCTCTTCATACATAGCACCATGAAATTGTTAATGTCCTAAATTGAAAACTCAAGAAATAGGAGTATAACCCTATTATTTATAATTAAGTAGGTGAGCATCAGAAAAATAGCTGATAATATTAGGGTCAAAGTAACCCGTTTCCACACAACTCATATTTTCCCCATTATGCTGTCCTTTTGGCTCAGCTTCGACAAATGTATCAAACAGCCTAACTAGAATAAGTGGGTGGGGCTCCTCCTTTCATTAGCATTTTCTTTATTTGCATGTGCTTCTCATCATAATGTCATTTTGATAAGATGAAGCTTCTACTTCCAGAGCGACCAAGAGCGATGTGTGGGCAGAACAGCTTTGATCTTTAATTCTCATAATGCCTAGAAATACTAACCATTCCGCAGTTCTTCCCATTTCCTATCTTATTTTTCTCTCCCTCTCCATGTTCTGACTCACCTGTATCATTTGTGTTTAATTTAACCCGTTCTGGTTCTATAGAGAACTGGGATGCAATTCCAAACTTATTAATCTTATTAAGCAGATTTCTCTTTTAAAAAAATTACTACTTTAAATTTGTCATTTCACTGTAGTTTTAAAAAGGAAATTTATATAAAATTAAAACAGTATATTCTAAATATCTGTCTCTAGCATTTTTTTATGCATTTGAGTGTGCATAAAAATCCACCTGAAGAACTTATTAAAAATATAGGTGCCTGCTCTCCCCCTAGTTTCTTATTAGTAGATCTGGAGCGGGGCCTGGGGTGGCTGCATTTGTAGCAAGTACTCTGATGCAAGTGGATTGAGAACCACATTTTGAAAAACATTAGTTTAAGCATAATTTTTCTTTTGTGTGTCAAAAGGTAACCAGGTATTTCCTATCTAGAAAATATGGCCATATCCCAAAATGCCCAATTTATCTAGCATAACTATGAGCAGATATCAAATCCATGAAGGATAATAGAAATAAACACTTTCCAAATTATTGAAATGTAAGTTCAGACTAAGAAGAAAATAACATCAGTATCAGGAAACCCTATAAAATCCTTTAAAATGAAGAGGAAAATAAGGATTATCTGATATTTATCAATCAAGTTAATATTTGCCTAACAAATGAAATATAATTGAGGATTTAAGAGAACTAAATGTAATGGAATATTTTAAAGATAATTTTCATTTCATGAAAGCTATTAAGAGAAAATATTACTGGTACTAATTAAAGTTGAAATACTTCGAAAGATACAAAATGGGAAGAATGCATAATATAAGTTAATTTTAATGATTTAGGATAATTTAACATGCTGCTACTAATTGTGATGTTTATTATGCCTGGTTGAACATAGGAAAATTTTCTCCATGTTTCTCACTTGTCTTAAAATATCTTAATCCTCTTCTTTAAAAACCACTGAGCCTTTTTGGCTAAATTTGTAAGAATGGGGCAGAGTGATTTTATTAATCATGTCAGCTACCTCTTTTGTTCAAATGCCAGCACAGTCTATCAAGCAGCCCAGCAAAAATTATCCATATGTTTGGTTCTTTGTTGATTAATTTCCCAGGATGCCCTGCTTTTGTCCAGAAGTGGGAACTGGAAATCTCAGAGCTATCTAAGCACTATTATTAGAGGTCAGCTTTATATATTGTCATCTAAGTTTGAAATCATACCAATTTCAGTTTTCAATCTGTAGGCAACTGAAATTCAGCGTTGATTTCTGTTATGTTGATATATGTCCTTTATGCCATGAAATACTTAACAGGCAAAGTTCTAAATTTTATCATTTGATTTTCTATGACAAAGCAAATAATCTGATGGGACAGTATAGTTTTTGAAGACTCAATCAACTGTCAGAGGATGGTCCTCATATTAGAGCAAAAAAGAAGTGATAGTTTCACTTCCATAAAGTATGTGGAGAGTATTTTCTCAAGATGGTTGGTTTCCAACCTGCTCTTGGGAAAGTGTCTGAAGGCATGTCATCTCTCATATTTTTACTCTGAAGGGCTTGAATGAATCCTAGTACTTTAGAATAGGAGTTCCTGTCTTTGTACAGCTCACGAGGATGTTCAATTAGCATTACCTGGATAGTACACCTATTAATAGTTTTCCACTTCATCAAAAACATAAAGGTCAGAGAATAAATAAATAAAATGGAGACTGAAAAAGCAGTAGAAAATATTAGAGTTTTCTCTAAGAGTCAGTTTTTTGAAAAGCCAAACAAAGTTGACAAACCCAAAGTGAGACTAAAAAGAAAGAGAGACTCAAATAAATAAAATAAGAAATGAAAGAGGAGACATTATAACTGATAACAGAAATATAAAAATACATATAACCTATCAAAACTAAATCAGAAGAAAAAGGAACTTTGCACAGACTAATAACAAGGAAATTAAACTAGTAATTAAAAGTCTCCTCTCAAAGAAAAGTCCAAGACCAGAAGGCTTTATGGCTCAATTCTACCAAACAGTTCAAGAAAGACTAATATCAATCCTTCTTAAACTCCTCTAAAAGTTTGAAGAAGAGAGAATACTTCCAAACTCATTTCACAAGGCGAGTATTACTAAAGCCAAACAAAGACATTACAAGAATAGAAAACTATAGGCCAATATCACTGATGAACATAGATGCAAAAATCCTCATCTAAATACTAGCAAATCATATTCTACAGTGTATTGAAAGGATCTTTCACCATGAACAAGTGGAATTTATCCCTGGGATGCAACGATAGTTCAACATGCACATAATCAATAAATGTGATTCACCATATTAACAGAATGAAGGACAGACGTCATATGATCATCTCAATAGATGAAGAAAAAGCATTTGAAAAATCAACATCATTTCATGATAAAAACTCTCAACTCTCAAACAGATTAGGTATAAAAGGAATTTACTTTAGCACAGTAATGACACTGTGACAATATATATGACAATCCCACAGCTAACATACTCAGTGAGAAGTTGAGGGCTTTTCCTCTAGAAATAGGGCTTATTCCTCAAGAATAAGACAAAGGTGCCCACTCTCACCATGCTGTTCAACATAGTAGTGGAAGTGCTAGCCAGCGCAATTAGGCAAGAAAAAAAAAGGTGTCTAAGTAGAAAATGATGATATAAAATTATCTCTCCTAATGATGCAGTCTTATAAGTACAAAATCCTAAAGACTCCACCAAAAAACTGTTGAAACTAAAAAATAAATTCAGTGAAGTCGTAGGATACAAAATCAACTTACAAAAATAGCATTTTTATCCACAAATAAAGGATTCTGCCAAGATATTCCTGGATTTGATAAATAAATTCAGCAAGTCTCAGGTTACAAAATCAACTTACACAAATCAGTAGCATTCACATACGCCAATAATAGTCAAGCTGAGAACTGAATCAAAGACTCAATACCCTTCACAATAGCAACAAAAAAATAAAGTACCTAGGAATGTATTTAACAAAAGAGGTGAAAGACCTCTAGGGGGAGAAGGAACATATCAAGAAGAACTGTTTAACATGAATTGATTATTTGCTTAAAGTCTTGAAAGAAGAGAGTAAATGTATATGAATATATTTCCAATAAAATTTGGCATATTTTTGAAAATGCATTAATGCTTTGTGAATACAGACATTTGAATCTTATCTATTAAAATCACTTCTTACTATGGAAACTAGACAATTGGTAGCACAATGGAATTAAAGAATTCAATCTTATTCTCAATGTAGTTTTCTTTCCCTTTTTCACCGATATTTCAGTAAAGAATGTGCCTGCATTTCTGGTAAGTTTTGGGATTACCTAAAGTTACCTTTTCTTTCCTTTCCTTTCCCTTTCTCTTTCCTTTTTCTTTCTTTTTTCTTTCTCAAATCACCACATGGTTGGGTATGAGGTAGATGACTGTGTAGCACATATAACTATAAAGAGGGAACCCACTCAGGCTCCAAATTCCTATCATAGTTCCATCTTCACTCTTCAAGATACCTCTTGAGACAAGAAAAATATTCCAAGTTTGTGTTTATTCTTTTATTAGTTTGGTAAATTATGTTTTAAAAATTGTTTTCTGTATTAAATTTTAATCTATTTTGATAACATTATTTAGAGTATTTTGTTGTTTTCCTTTTAATGTTCTCAGTATATGTAGGAGTGATTACTTTTTTTCCCCCTAATTTTGGTAATATTTTTTCTCTTGAACAGTTACTAGGGGTATATTAACTTTTTAATCTTCTCAAAGATCTTTCACTTTATAAATTTGCCCTATTGTTTGTTTTCCATTTTGTTAATTTTTGATCATACATTTATTATTTCTTCTCATCTAAATTCTCATCACTTTCTAGCCTCTCAAGGTTGAAACTGGAATCATTTATTTTAAATCTTTCTCTAATATAATCATTTAAAGCTATAAAAGTTTCCTGTACTGCAGGTCCTTGAATAACATCTTTTCATTATAAAGTTGATAAAAAACATATAATCAGTTCCTAGCTGGGGCTACTATCTGTGTGGGGTTTGCACATTCTCCCTATATCTGTGTGGGTTTTCCCTGTGTACTCTAGTTTTTTCCCACAACCCAAAGCTGTGCTTGTGAGGTTTATTGGTGTGTCTACATGGTCCCACTCTCAGTGTGTGAGGGCACCCTGTTAAGAAATGGTGTCCTGTCCAGGGTCAGTTCCTGCCTTATGCCCAGAGCTGCTCACATAGGCTCTGGCCACCAGTCACCCTGAAATTGAATAAGTGGATAAATAATCATTTTACTTGTTTTTATTAGTTTTTTCTTAAATATATGTATAGCTTACATTCATACTGATGTTTAATGCAGGAAGTGTTTTGGCCTTTATTTAGAAGTTTGGTGATGTTTTTGTGACCAGAAATATGCTGTAGGAACTTAACTTTTTTAATCAATTAACCTATGGTAAAATTGATTTTGTTACATGTTATTTCGCTTAAAGTTGCAATTTCCAAGAACCTATAGACTACGTTAAGGGAGGGTTTATTGTACCTATTGCTTTGGCTGCATCTTCCAAATTTTAATTTGATACGTTTTCATTATCATTGAGTTCAGAATATTTTCTAATTTCCCATGCAGTTTACTTTTAAAGTTTTAGTCACAGATTATTTAAAAGTGTGTTGATTCATTTCCACAAATGTGGAGCTATTCTAGTTATTTTTTCCTTATTGAATTCTGATTTAATTCAACAGTATTCACAGAACCTATGCTGTCTTATTTTCAACCTTCGAAATGTGTTGAGACATGATTTGTGATCTAGAGTATTTTGGTAAATGTTCCATGTGCATTTGAAAAGGATACATATTCTGCATTTGTTCCATGCGGTGTTCTGTAAATGTCAATCAGATCATAATATAATGTAATCATGTTATTTAAATATTCTATAACATTTTCTTTGTAAGTTACTTAAAGTAGTATTTTAAAATATCCAATTCACATTGTGAATTTGTCAGGCTCTCATTTGAGTTCTTTCACTATTTGATTTGTATATTTTAATGCTATATTATTAAGTTTATTGTTATATATTTCTGTTACATTGATTATTATTATAAAATAGCCTTCTTTTTCCCACCTATTGCTCTTACCTTAAAGTCTACTTTCGTGGTATCATATTAATATATGAAAAAAATAATTTAAAATATGATAATACACAACATATGAATACAGCTTTGCATATGTGTGTGTGCATATATGTATGTGAATGTTGGAGTGTACCACATTGCTCTTTTTGTTCTGTTTGTGACATCTTTTATTTACTTTATTTCCCCTTTCTCGTCTTTGTATTAATCACATATTTTTATTTCAATGTGTCTTTTATCTGACCTGCTATGACTTTGATTACCACTCTTTTACTGTGTACTTCAGAAATTACATATCCATATATGTATCCATATCTTATTATCAGGTACCTTAAATTAGACCTCTTACCAGGTCCAATACAATGTAAAAACTTGAAACAGTTTTAAACTCTTCTTATTTCTCTGGCTTTTTTTGGTGGTTGTTTTATATTCCACTTCCAGATATGTTGTAAACACCACAGTGATTTGTTAACTTTGTTACTTTAAGCAGTTAGTAGTCTTTCATGTTTGCTCTCTCTGTGCTTGCTTTTGGCTGTTTGTACTTCCATCCCTCTATGGGGGGTCATTTTCCTTTACATTATTCTGGGTTTGTTTACAAGAACTGTTAGTTGTGGTGACTTCAGAGAAAAAAATTGGCTAAATATTCATTTCTTATTCTATACCCTTCTAAAAATGAGTGGCATTATACATGGCTTTTTTCTATTTTCTGAAATTTGCAAGTAAAATATAAATACATTAGGAACCATAAAGCTTGAAATATATAAAATTTGAATATATTTGATATATCAACATTGTAAAAATACTGATATAATTTTCATTTAATGTCATAAACCCTTTCTCCACATTCTGTAGATGATAACCTATTCATATATCACAAATGTTAAAAGAATGAATTATAATTGAGTTGGCCAGTAGGAAGCAGTACCACTCATTATGTGGTACTTGTCCACTTGTATTTTTGTCATTCTCATTAGAAAAATAAAAATATGTAAAACAACAATTGATCTCCATAGTTGAACACATTTAAATGGATAGTTCTTTATATCACATATTTCTGGGATTCCTAGACAGGGAACATAGTATTATAGATCCTCTGTCAGCCCCTGTATATTTAATAGTCTTTCGGGAACTGCTTCAGACTGTGTGATTACAGAACCGTCAACACCGTTCTCTTGAGGATACGCCGTAACTGTTCTATAGAACAATTTTCTTTTATTCTTTCTTGTCTAGGATGAAGCACTTAATTTCTAGGGAAACTAAAGTTCTTTGCTAAGGCCCATGTTACCAACAAGAAGCCAAAACCAAATAAAGTTTATTTTATTTTGGTTTTGTATTTGTTTGTTTGTTTAGAGACAGGGTCTCACTCTGTCACCCAGGCTGGAGTGCAGTGGTATCATCATAGCTCACTTCATTCCTAGGCTCAAGCAATCCTCCTGCTTCAGCCTCCCTCACAGTTGTGACTAAGGCATGCACTAACACCAAGACAGCTAATTTTTCCTTTCTGTCTCTCCCCCACCCCCACAGAATCACAACTCACTGCAACCTCGCTCTCCCAGGCTCAAGTGATCCTCCCACCGCAGCCTCCAGAGTAACTAGGTCTACTGGTGTGTACCGCGCTACAACTGGCTAATTTTTTATTTTTTTGTAGAGAAGAAGTCTTGCTATGTTGCTTAGGCCTCAAGCAATCCTCCCACCTCGACCTTCCAAAGTGCTGGGATTCTAGGTATGAGCCACCAAGCCCAGCCTTTTTGATTTTTAATGCTTGTGTTTCCTCCCCATATCCAGAAAACACATATTTTCACTCACAAGAGACCGAGAAAAGCAACAGGTGTACTGTATATGTTATGTAAAAATAGTATTTTTGGAAATTAAGAAATATAGAAATACTAGCATAGCATGTATACGTGTGTGTCTTTGAGTGTAGCTTCTAAGATACATCAATGATTAAATAATGAAAATTTAGAGTTCCAGATTTTCCTGGTAACATTAAGACCAAGGTCATGACATACAAAAAGGATAAAAGGTGTTTAAGGTGTAAAGATCTGTGTACATGTGGTTAGGGAATTGGAAGTGTCACCAACATAGGCTGAAATGCTTTCATAACTTCAAGAGGAAACGAAGACTGTGTCTAGTTGTCTAAATAATCAGTGAGTGATAGGGAAAGGTCTGGCGATGTTAATTCATACAAACAAAACAGAAACATACAGGCAAATGGGTAAGTTTCAAAAAGGTAAACACTGTTGAAGAAAGGAGACAAAATGGTCTTTATGTAGCAATAGAGAGGAGGACACTAGAGATAAGACAGGTACAAAGTAGGAGAAAATGTTAAAATATTTGTAGAATGAAGTATCTGTAGAAATCTTAAGAACGACAAGGAAGTCGTAGTCGTATTCTAGGAAAAATGTAATGATACGTATATTTTGGGGGGACAATATTACCATACAGAAGGAAAAAACAATAAGTAGGTGAATGGTGGCCCAGTTTAGGAGAGAGAGTTGCACTGATAAAACTTGAGACCTCTGAGGAGAATAGTTGATTAGAGAGATTTTATTCTTAAGTTGTGATTGTTGGCCAGGAGAAAGAGGGAAGCAGGAAAAGTGACAAACTCACATTCAAGAAACAATTCGCATGGCCAAATACATCAGATCAGATCTCCTCGGCATCTAGTACAATTCCACTTCTTAGATATTAAACTCCCATTGTTTATTCTTGGACCTTAGCCTTTTTTAAAATGCTAGCTACTTCTATAACAAAATTTATTCTTCAAAATAATAGAATACTCTGGTTTTGTGATCCCCTCCATTTTTCTTCAGTCCGCCAGCCCCTCTCCTATGTATCTGTTATATTCCATTGTTAGTTTTATTTACACAATATCTTGAACTTTCTCGCCTGTGCTTTTCTCTCACCCACAATGAAAAACTTCAAAACTGAATCAATTCAGCAATCCTTGATTGCAATCCTTGATCTTTATATTTGTAACTGTATTATTAAGCAAGGATAGGAATTGCTGTTGGTTTCATTGCAAAGTTATGGTCTTCAGCCTACCCTGGTCTATTGGCACTGCTCAGAAATCATTTCATGCCCTTCACCAGTTCTCAAAATGTTCCTCCAAAGCTATTGAAACTTCCCCTACTCCTTTGAAACTTTCCACTCCGACTGTGTTTCTTTGAACTATCAGCAGATCACCTGGCCGCTGATTTTAGAGAAATATGAGATCATGTAAGAAGAACTCCCTTGACTTTCTGTCCTCAATTAATAAATATATCTCCATCTATAACTATAATCCTTTCTTTCCTGTCCATTTCAATGAAAAATGGGTTCCTTGTGGCTGAGTAGAACTCCATGGTATAGATACACCACATTTTATTCATCCACTCATATATTGATTGTCACTTGGGTTGTTTCTGCATCTTTGCAGCTGTGCTACTATAAACATTCTAGTGCAGATGCCTTTTTTATGGAATGTCTTTTGTTCTTTTGAGTAGATGCTCAGTAAAGGGATTGCTGGATCAAATGGTAGTTCTACTTTTAGTTCTTTGAGGTATCTCCATATTACTTTCCACAGAGGTTGTACTAGTTTGCAGTCCCCCCATTCTACTACGTAAAGTGTCCCAAGAATGGAAAAACTAGCACCACATGTACTCACCATCAAATTGGTATTAACTGATCAACACTTAAGTGCGCATATAGTAATAACATTCATCAGGTGTCAGGCAGATGGGAGGCGTGAGGAGGAAATGGGCATATTCACACCTAATGGGTGCAGTGCGCACCGTCTGGGGGATGGACATGCTTGAAGCTCTGACTCCAGTGGGGCAAAGGCAATATACATAACATAAACATTTGTAACCTCATAATATGCTGAAATTTAAAAAAAAAATTAAAAAAAAAAAAGAAAATATGTTCCTCTTACTCCCTAAGACTAAGTTCTAGGCCTCCTCTGGATCTCATCCTCAATCAATTCCCTAAAGTACTTGCTGTATCAATTCTTCCACATATTCATTGTATTTCTCCAATGAACTCTCGCTTTCAGTATAAAATAATCCTCATTCTCATCCAATTAAAAAACATATTTCCTCAATTCTTTTACATCCTCTGTGTACTACATTGTCTCTACCACTTCATGCCTAAGCTTTCTAAAAAACAGTCTATATTCTTTTACCTTACATTTGGGTTCTCTAGATCTGGGTTTTACCCACACTAACCACTGAACCTGATCTCCCAAGGTCGCCAATGACAACCTGGTTTCTAAATTCAAAGCATTCTCTCAAATACTTTTTTCTTATCTTCTTAAAAAGAACGATAATGGGCTGGGCGCGATGGCTCACACTTGTAATCCTAGCATTCCAGGAGGCCGAGATGGGCGGATCCTTTGAGCTCAAGAGTTCGAGACCAGCCTGAGCAAGAGCGAGAGCCCATCTCACCAAAAATAGAAAAAAATTAGCTGGGCATGGTGGCACATGTCCCAGCTACTCGGGAGGCTGAGGCAGGTGGATTACTTGAGCCCAGGAGTTTGAGGTTGCTGTGGGCTAGACTGATGCCACAGCACTCTAGCTGGGGCAACAGAGTAAGACTATCTTAAAAAAGAAAACAATAATGTACTTGATACTATCGACAATTTCTTCTGTATTGAAGCTCACTCTTTTTTGATCTTGAAACAAGAAATCATTCCTAATTTTTCCCCTACTTTTCATGGAGTTCCTTATTGGTCTTCTGCATAAAATTTTCTTAATTTGATTCTACAATCAAACTGTAAAGTTTTGTTACTCAGGAGTCCTTACTTGGCCATATTCTTTTCTTGCTATCTACTTCCCAAGTAAGATAATCACAGAACTCCAAATATCATCTAGGCACTAATAACTGCAGGATCTATAGGAGATTACTTTCTTGAAATCTAGACACATATGTCCACATATTAATGTGTATATACATGCACACACACACACATACACACATATACTTTTTACTTGTATGTCTCTGTTACCTTGACTTCCAGAGATTGAGGTGAAGTCATCATTTCCTCCATCTTACCACATTTTTATCTTGATCTGAATTTTCTGTTAAGAAAGAACATAACTATTCATCTAATATCCCAAGCTAACAAGCCAGAAACCTGGAAGTCATCCTAGACAGTTCTGATTCTTGCTTCAAGAATCACCAAGTACTGTTTATTCATCTTCATAAATATCCCTTGTATCTGTCCTCTTGTTTTTATCATGTTATTGTGCTATTGAACATTGCTTTGGGAAAAATATTCCCATAGTCATATTTACTGGCTTTGCTACAAATATAGGAATTCTAAGTTTTGCAACCTGGTCTCTAATTGGAAATCCTTTAATTCATTCCTAATTGATCCCTTTTTCAATTCTCCATAGAAACTATTTCAAATTGCCACTAGCTTTTCAATAGTTTCATTTTTTTATACCCTTACTATCACAGAGGAGATTGGTCTTAATCAGGTAGTTTACCTGTAATAAATGCACATTTTTAGTTATATGGTAAAGGATGTTATGTGGGAAAAGATCTGAATTATCTTTCCAGTCACAAATTTAAAGATTGAAAATCAGGTGTCTCTCTGGAGAAGATACAGAATGTATGTTAAATGTTATGTTAATTAAATTAAGCCATTAAACCTTATTATATTAGAAAACTCAAAAGTAGTTTAAGTACTAATGTTTGCACTTAACAAATTTTAGTAAAAACGTAAGGGGTGCTTTAAAAAGCAATAATTCCTGTTCAGGTGTAAAGAAAAAGTCATTGAGCATATGAAATCATTCTTGCTTCTGCTTTGATACTGAACCCATCATGAAAATAAGACTTACTCTTCTAAGGGAAGTATTGCACAAATGGAGAAACAAATGCCACACGTACTCACTATTCAATTGGAACTAATCAATGAACACCCATGTGCACATATAGTAGCAAAACTCGATGGAAACCAAGTAAGTGGAAAGGAGGAGGAGGAGGAGTAAATTCTCACTTAATGGGTGCCATGCATGCTATCGTGGTGATGGACACACATATAGCATTGACTCAAACTGCACAAAAGCAAATCATGTGACCAAAATATTTTTACCCCCATGATATTCGAAATAATATATATATATTAAAAAAAGACTTAATAACTTTGAAAAGAAAGGCTTAGAACTTGCACAAAGACTGTAAACCCGATTTGATTTCAAGCTGCGAAACGGAGCCATTTTCTTAGCCAGTAATTACAACAGACTAATGATGGTGGCCTCTTCAGATTAAACTATTGACTTTAACATGTACCAATTGCCCCTATAATTGTAGCTTTAAAATTGACATTGAAGATATTTTTGATACCCTGCATATGTCATATAACAATGCCACTCTGTCTCACTGTTTCACATTACAGTGACTCTCACATTTGACATGAATTATAGGCATTATAATAGTAGAGGCCTGCAGGCTTATACTTGCAGTTGTAAGCACTTAAAATTTCTATACAGGGAACACATTTGCCTGTAACTGGGTGCAGAACTGAGTTTGAGGATTTTATAATAATAGGATAAGATCCAGTTAAAGCCAAAAAATTACATCTCTGAGAGTGGGTTTTTACTGTTATTAAAATTTATGTGTACATAAAGGAGAAGCAGGTACACAAAAATCCTTTCAAGATGACTTTTGAGTGAGAATAAATGCTATGTTATTATTATTATTATGGAGATCTGATAACTGTATAAGGTTTAGGTATAGAAATGCAGTCTGCGAATTTTAGGTAGACTTTATACTTTTTAGGGTGAAATTTTCCTTAGCCATTTTATGTCCATTGTAAAGCCTTTTTCCAATTTCAACTTTTCACTTTTAAAGTTCTGTATAAACAATTGTCAACAGACTGATTATAAATGAGATTACGCTTGATATTCTAGTAGTGGTGGTGTTGGGGCTAGAGTGTGCATGAACTTGGTCAATTCATCTCTCCATTCAGAACAGTGGTTTCCCAGTTGAGAAGCTTGAGATAATAACATGTTCCCCTCAGGGTAGCTTTGGTAATGAGTCACTGTACACAAAACACATATCACAGTGTCCAGAACATGCTAATCACGAATGAATAGAAGCTAATGAATTAACTCCTTTTCTATTCATCCAGACTAGTTCTAGTTAGGTATTATCCTTGGGAAAATAGAGAAAATGGTCCCTCAAGTCATTTTCTGTGTTCTGTTGTTCACGTGGTAAGTCCAGGTTGGGACATACTGCTATTGTGGATAATTTTGCTAGGCTTCAAATTCTGACATACTAGACTTGATTGTCCTTAAGTGATGAGATGGATAAATTTGTTGTAGATCAGGCTTGGGATCTCATTAATGGTGACCAGTGGAACAAGACTCTGAAAGAGGTGCCAAGGCCCTGGATTTCTAAAATAAGACTAACCCAGGACAGGTGAGTTTCATCCTTAGCACTTTTCTTATACCCTGTGCTATTTACTCCATTTTATTCTATTTTTTCTTTTACCTTTTTATTTCGAAATAATTTCAGACTTATTGAAGAAATGAAAGAATAGCACAAATAATCCGTTATAACCTTTATTCAAATTCCCCAAATGTTAACACACATTTGCTTTTCCTTCTGTCTCCCTCTCCTTCTTTCCTTTTTCTCTCCCTCCCTGTCTCTCTTTCTTTACACACACACACACACACACACACACACACACACATGTTGTTGAGGAAACATAATTATAACAAAATCTATTCTCAGCCCAGAAAACCTTTCCACAAAGGTAAAAGAGAAATAAAATTTTATTACTGACTAAGCATTAATCTAGAATGTGATGCATATCACAGGCAATCTGCTAAGAGAGTTTCTAGACTGAAATAACCCCTACCCCTCCACCTTTTATTATAGCTCAGCAGACACATCCATTTGCAACCTGGAGCTAGGGGCCCTGTCCAAGTTAGTCTCTTACCTTCCCTCAGAAACTGGAAGATAGGGGAGCTGTCTTCCTAGATGATTATATTTCAAAAAGAGTTGTTCCAAGTTCTTTGAGAAAGACATTCCTGGGTCTTAAAGCTTGCAAGAGACTTAGTTAACTTCTAAAAAGTTTTGCATACATTCCAAAGAGTCGGAGAAAGTTTACAATTACAAGTGTTCTAAAGCGCGTGCTCTAGGAAAACAGAGGAGAGATGTCTCTTCCCTTATTTTCAAGAGGGAGAATTAAGCCTTTTACTTTAAATTTTTATTTGCTCTTACAAGACACACACACACACACACTCGCATACACTATTATAATTTCTATTCTGAACTATTTGAGAATAAGTTCAAACCTCTATGATATATTTACTAATTTGCTTAATCCTAAAATATACAGAAAGTTATTTGAGAATCATTGACCCATACCACTGTAAAAAAAAAAAAAACAAAAAAAAACCTACTAACAAGGATTTGATGTTTGCTTACAATTTTATAAATATGTTTAAAAGTTAGTTTTTTTCCTCTGCCTTTCAATGAGGTTGTATTATTCATGTGAAATATAGTTTGATTAATTTGTTTTTATGTTATTAGAGTGTTTATACAGCCTAGTTAATATTTAAAAATTAACTTTCTTGAGTGTATGAAACACTAGCATGGTTCCAAAGGCCAGAATAGTGCAAAAGGTGTATTTAGAAATGTTTTTCATCCCCTCTCCCTGTAGATAACCAATCTCACTAGTCTCTAGTTTTTTGCTTGTGTTTCTTTTTACAATGATGAGAAGATAACTGTATCTGTTCTTATTTCCTTTTGTTTCTTACAAAAAGTCAGCAATCTAAAGATAGTCTTTGAATTTGCTTTTCCATTTAACTTAGTACATCCCAGACATCACTCTATGTTGGTTCATAGAGTCTTTCTCATTTTTTTGGATACATAGCACTCCATTGTGTGGTTGTAGCACCGTTTTTTCAACCACTCACCAATGTAAAGTCATATAGGAGATGACAAACAATTACAAATAATGCTGCAATGAATAACTCTGCATATATATTTTTGTATTGTCAGGTTATCTTTGGGACAAGTTCCTAGAAATGGAACTGCTGAGTAAAAACATAAACACATATGTAGTTAGGTTGGATATTGACAAATTCCCCTCCATAGATAGCATACCAATTTGAATTCTCAGCAGCCGTGTATAACAGTACCTGTTTCCCTAGTCTCACCAAAATTTCCACTTTTAAACATTGCTGAACTGCTTAGTTTGGGATTTTATGTTAGTGTAGTTTTTCTCTGTAATTCTCTTAATATGAAGAGAATATATCTTTTCATATATTTAAGAGCCATGTTTTTATATTTTTGGACAAATTGTTCATGTCTTTTGTCCATTTTTCTATTGTAATTTTGTTTTTTCATCAATTTTTAAGTATTTTAAAAATTATGTTTAAAAAATAAGTATGTTAGGGATATTAACCCTTTATCTAAAATATATTTTGCAAATAATTTTTCTCAGCTTTCCAATTCTTTATATTCTGCTTATAGTGTTTGTGCCTTATAAAATTTTTAAAAAGTATTTTTATGTAGTCAAATTTATATTGAATTTATATGATGTCTTTTTTTTAACTGTATTATATTGTGATACACTGCAGGAACATAATAAATCTCTGCTAACTAA
Organism: Lepilemur ruficaudatus; assembly: GCA_963574885.1. Taxonomy (NCBI): domain Eukaryota; kingdom Metazoa; phylum Chordata; class Mammalia; order Primates; family Lepilemuridae; genus Lepilemur; species Lepilemur ruficaudatus. The sequence continues at coordinate 19,526 of CAUYRT010085159.1, forward strand.
AATAGAGTGCAAATTTAAATAAAAAAGTAAAAGGGAAACTTTTGTTAAAAGGATAGTCTCAATTTTTACTTCTCTGGTATGAAATTACAAAAATTTAAAATATTTTAACACATTAAATGACTAAAACTAAATATAATTTTATATGTAATGAATTAAATACTTAAAACAAATTAGCAATAATTATGTATGTTTTCTGCTTTAAAAAATTCAAACCACATGCCTATGATTTTGTTCTACTTACTATTCTCCACTGGGATATTGCTTCATTTCCTATATATGATGTAGTTTTTGAGTTTGCTAATGATTTTTTATGTATGTATGTGAACATTAGTTCTTTATTTTTAAATTTTGCTGGAAATACATTGTTAGTTCCATAGAACATTGTTAAGACTACCTTTGGAAAGGCCATCATTTGTGTTTTTGATGCACTGTTTGAATCTTAAATATCATAGTATCTTGCTCCTTTTATAGGACCAAAATGGGATGCTGGGTAGCATCCCATCCAGGCTGAGCTGATAGGCAAATACCATCATTTGTGTTGAGGGTCTTGACTGCTTTAGCCTATTGGTCATTTTCCAGGTCAAACTTTGTTTTCAGACTGCAAACTTGGCTGTAAAATCTCTAAGTTTCATCCTCAGTTTCCAAATGTTTTTACTTAGATTATATACTTGTGCCAGCACTTTTCCTTTTTGCCACAAATTCTTTTGCATAGATTTTTAAAAAATGCTTTTAACAATAATAATAGCTAACTTGTAGTTATTATTATTTTATCATCTTGAGAATCATCATTGGATTCAACACCTTGGAATCGATAACACTTTTGGCAGACAAATCTATGTTTAGGCCCAGGTGACTGGATATTTCCAAGGAGTTGGTATTAGAGCCTTTAAAATAACTCTTATTTGAAGAATAATTTCACCATTATTTTACGAACAGTAGCACTTTTCACCATTATTTTTAGAATTGTTGGTTGGAGATGATTTTTGTGAGAGGTGGAAAGTGAAAGCCCTGTGTCACTCAGTAGCTTGAGTTGATTAACCTCAGCCATGAGAAGAGCACATTTTTTGAGGTGAAAAGTGTGGAGGTGAATCATCGTGAGAATCATCACTTGATTTATCAAAAACGGTTTTCGCCAACAAAACTATGTTTAGCCCCAGGTAACCGGACAAATCGAAGGAGTTAGTACTAGAGCCTTTAAAATATCCCCTATCTGAAGAATTATTTCACCATCCCTTGTCCACTATTTTAAGAACTGTAGCACTTTTCACCATTATTTTAAGAATTATTGGTTTGAGTTGATTCTTGTGTGAGGTGGAACAGGCAAGTCCTGGTCAGTCTGTTGCTTGAGTTGATTAACCTCAGCCATGAGAAACGAGCATTTTTTTTTAGGTGAGCGTTCAGTCTTTCAACTGAACCAGGATCTGCACTTTTCACCAACACCTTGAGAATCATCATTGGGTTCATCAGCTTGGAATAAAAATGGTTTTGGGGGACAAATCTATGTTTATGCCCAGGTAACTGGATATTCCCAAGGAGTTGGTACTACAGCTTTTAAAATAACCCATATTTGAAGAATTATTTCACCATCCTTTATCTATTATTTTACAAACAGTAGCACTTTTCACCATTATTTT
>CAUYRT010085163.1:0-15552 GCA_963574885.1 Lepilemur ruficaudatus
ATTGGATGCTCCCATCATGAGCTACCCACCATTCCCAGGAAATGAGAGCAATTACTTACGAGCACAAATTGCCCGAATTTCAGCAGGAACCCACGTCAGTCCTCTAGGATTCTATCAGTTTGGTGAAGAGGAAGGAGAGGAAGAGGAAGAGGTAGAAGGTGGGCGAGATAGCTTTGAGGAAAACGCAGATTTCGAAGGCATCCAAGTGACTGATCTAGTCGAATCCTTATCCAATTGGGTTCATCATGTACAGCATATTCTCTCTCAGGTATGGGTTTTGTGATTCTCAATCTATAAGCTAATTAGCAAATATTTATTAAATTGTCCCTACCTTGCATAAAGATATGCAAAATGCAGGCCTTCAGACACTAGAGAAAGAGATCATTGAAAAGATGGGTGATGGCTGGGCATGGTGGCTCACTATAATCCTTTCACTTTGGGAGGCCGCAGCAGGAGGATCACTTGAGGCCAGGAGTTCAAGACCAGGCTGGGCAAAATAGCCAGGCCCCGTATCTACAAAAAGTAGAAAAATTAGCCAGGCGTGGTAGTGTGCACTTATAGTCCTGGCTACTCAGGAGGCTGAGGCAGGAGGATCGTTTCAGCCCAGGAGTGTGAGGTTGCTGTGAGCTAGGCTGACGCCACAGTACTCTAGCCCAGGCAACAGAGTGAGACTCTGTCTCAAAAAAAAAAAAAAAAGATATAATCTTAATTATCTCTAAATAAGAGTTAATTAAATCAGAAATTAATATAAACCTCAAACCTCCATACATAACCTTATTACCACATGTGCAATTTTATTGTTAATCATTATCATCATCATAGCTTTACCTCTTTCGTATAAATTATTTATTACAAACCAGCAAAACGCATTATTACCTTTTTTCACTGAGTTTCTGCTAGTTTTAAAATATAACTGAACCCTTAAGTTCTGTAACTTCAAGAAGTTGGTAAATTCTTGAAATAAATAATACAATCTTTTCCTTGAAGGAACCTAGATCAATATAGCACTTGGAAAATAATGTATGTTAAATGAACAAATGAATAATTGATGAAATATGCACACAGTGAACCCCTCTCCTGATAATTGCTTCAATACAAATGAATATTTTGAGATTTTAAGGTCCTCATTAGACTACTAAATCTTGCAACATTCAATCCTAGGGTCGCTGTAATTGGTTCAACCCTATACAAAAAAATGAAGAGGAAGAAGAGGAAGAAGATGAAGAAAAAGAGGAAGAAAAAGGAGAAGAACCTGAGTTCATAGAACAGGAAGTGGGGCCTCCTCTTTTGACACCAATCTCTGAAGATTTAGGTTATTTTACATAGCTATTATCACACACAAACACACAAACTATATCATATACTATATACATTATAGTAAATACAGAAGAGTTGTAAATCTCTACAAAGTGCACAGGAGCCAAGGTTTCATCCCTTTCTCCCTTTGTGTGTTCTGGTGTGGTGGGGAGTAAAGAATGTAGTTGGCACGCCAATATTCTCTGACAAATTTGCAGGAGTGAGGCAGACAAGAAACATAAGTTGGCTGCCTCTTATTGGAAATGCTGACGGTTGTGTATCATTCTTGTCTTGCATTCTGCAGACCATAAACAAATGACATAATTATATTAAAATACCATATATGGTACTTTCTAAAAAATCTACTTTTGGCCCTATATTCTTGTTTCCTCCCTTTCAGTTTTGGAGTATATATGCTTATAACCCTTTATCTTTTTAATAATAATGATTTGAACTTTTATTTGGTCATCAAATATTACTCCCTTTACCACATAAGCCTCCTCTTCCTTAATAAAAAGTCTTGTCTCTGTTGCAAAAAGGGAGGTATGTATTTCAAATTTCGTTGTTCCAAAACATTCATCAAATATCCTTGATTTAGCTTCTAATATTTTAATTTTCTTTCTGTATCAACTGTGTGTGTGTGCAAGTATGTGTGAAGATTTATTAATATAAAAACAGCTTCTCTATTGCATGGTAGATTCTTGTCTATTTAGGAGTTAAGATTTTGAATTTCTCTTTGGGTTGCAGAAATTCAGAATATACCCCCTTGGACAACACGATTATCCTCAAATCTTGTTCCACAATATGCTATTGCCGTCCTTCGATCCAACCGTTGGCCTGGAGCATATACCTTTTCCAATGGCAAGTAAGTATCTGACCACCTACAAAGACATCATTGTGACCATTTAAGCTCTGGAAATTATGAATTATCACTGGAATGTTAAGCTGCTATTGTTTTAACTCATCTTTGGCATATTAGGTATGTGCCATATGATTTATTAAAATAACATTTGTATTATACAGTAAATCATCGAATTCAGGACATTAAAGTAATTCAGACTTCTGCTCCATCTTAATTATCCAATAAACCAAAATAAGATATAATTTTTCATCTGTGATTAATTGGGTAATTGACTTAGTCATTCATTTAATAGATTAATGGAGGCAATTCTAAGCAATGTTTAGTTTAAATCTCAGATCATTTTTGTTGGACATCTCTATAATTAAAAATTTGCTTTTATTTAGGCTATCACTTTCAAAGGAATTAAGACCTAAAGAGGATACTAAAAATCCTTTTATCCCTCACTTATAACATAACCTCCATTTATGGTTCTTATGGTTTCATTTCTTTCCTAAATAATCCAGTGTCAGAAGCTCAGCTGAGCTGGAGAGAGAACTGAGTTGCCAGGTGTCAGAGTAGCCATTAAAACAACAAGCCAAAAATGAGAGTTAACTCTTTAATCATTTGCTGTAATAGTATAAGTAAGAGAAAGCGTTGACTTCCCCATCTCATTTTCCTCCATGCAATGGCCCACCAGTATGTTGGGTGGGTCAGCACAGATGCGGATATCATAGATATGGAGGTTGTGGGGGTCATCTCACTGACAAGGGAGTCCCCAAACAAAAGGCTTCTATAGTTTTCTGGACCTGGAGGCTACGAGGAGGGTGTGAGGGCTAGAAATGGAAAAGTACTGAGTACAGAGAGTGGGGAAAATAAGTGCCAGAAGGCCTCTCCTAAAGAGACCTAGAAATGAGGGCACCTGGGCCAGAAATACAAATATATCAAGAGCACGGCCAGCCAGAGGGGCCAGTGTCCTTGAGAGCAATTTTCCTTAGAGACAACAATGCATTCATCGGCTGTGCACCAAGTCTGGTGGGGAAGGACATCTTTCCCTCGGTGAGGCCTGCCAGGTAAAGTCTTTGAAGTCGCCTATGGTCGTGCCTGAAAAATAACACATAGGTTTTAAACCACAAGCCCAACTCCTCACCCAGCCCAGAATTTGCTGGCTTAGCAACTTTTTACAATCTAACTTTATGAAAGATAATAACTTTTGTTTTCCTGAAAATAACTGAATGAAAAAAGGCCTTTACTTGTGGTCTAGTTGTAGGGTACTGTTTGACAGTGTCTGGCCCCATGGTTTCCTTAACCAGCTTAAATGGTTGGGATCAAAATAACTCTGAGGTAGAAGACTCATTGAGAAATATTTCACATTTAGCATTTTAACTGTTTTTTTTTTTTTAATGGGACGATGACACTCTAAGCACTTTATTACAGAAGGGTCAACCTTTCTGAGAACTTGTATGATTTTTTTTATAGAAAGTTTGAAAATCTCTACATAGGCTGGGGTCATAAGTATAGTCCAGACAATTATACACCCCCAGTTCCACCACCAGTTTATCAAGAATACCCCAGTGGACCAGAAATTACAGAAATGGATGACCCTAGTGTGGAAGAGGAGCAGGCTTTCAGGGCTGCACAAGAAGCAGTGCTACTTGCAGCGGAGAAGAATGAAGAAACTGAGGAAGATGAAGATGAGGAAGATGATTATGACTAAGAAAATCAGCCTGGTCTTCTGTGGCACTGATACACACTTCTTTATGTGGGACTGATTTTATACATGTGTGTGTGTGTGTGTGTGTGTATACATATATAGGAAATGATTCATCTGCAAAATGTCATTCCTTAAAAATACACAACTTGGAATTTGATATGTATACCTATTCATGTTTATAGAAAGATGCTCAATGGATTTTCTAGAGGCTAAATGACACGCAATCGTATCACTGCTCTAATGGTCATGGCTAATGTGCTTGTGTAATTTGTTTTAAAAGGATCTCAGGTTTAAGTTCCAATATGGCAAATATTGAAAGCTATAACCCACAGAGGCTTCTGGGAAACTTTAATACTTTTTAAAAAGTGTCAAGGGGTATGAAGACCAAAAATAAAACCACACAAAATAAAAAAAAAAACCTGACAACCACTGAACTAGAGCACGTATTCTTAACCTTTGTAAGAACTGAATCAGAGCATGTATTCTTAAGCCTGTGTAATTGCCTATGTTTGGGTCTGTGATCCTGTGTGCAGGTACTGTATGCGTATTCATTTGTCAGAAAGTGTTCCTAATTCTATCACCTGCTCAAAAACTGTAGGAAAAAATTTTTAACCCTTTTGTTACTTAACTCTCTCAATGTGACCCTTCATCCTACTGAAATTGATTTGAAGTGATTGGGGATCGAGGAAAAATAATTTGCACAGATATGGTTAGTTGGAATATAAAAAGGCTTCAGATTATATTTTCTACCACTGTTTCCCTAAAACATTTCCTTCACTAAAAAAAAGTATCTTTAAGTCCTATATGTACCGAACAGGCAGCTAGGAATAAAAACTAGGCACTGCTCCTGAAATCAGAGCTTTCATTCAAAAAAGGAATATAAAAAGATAAATAGAATACATTGCAATTTAGCAAGTATTGTGATACAAATATTACAGGGTACCACAGAACAGTGGTAATTCTGTGGTAAAGAACCAATTTAAAAAAATTCCAATCCATTGCTGTTATTTGTGTAAAATAAAATGACACAGCTGTTCTCGATTTCTGCACTTACCTTCTCACAGACTGTTTGCAGATCACCAATCTACAGTTTGAGCAACATTATCAAGCACATGGTAGATGTGCTTTAATCCAGGCTTGAACAGGTCAGGAAGCTATAGGGGAAAGGTTCTAAGCAGCACTAGCTACATTTTGGCAAAAGATTTTTGTCTGGAAAGAATGAAACTTCCTCTGAAGAGTGAGCCTGGTGAGGTAAGCAGAAGCCAGATTATATGGAAATCTAGATTTTACCCATAATGAAAAATAAAACAAAAAACTAGAAAGTCACACAAATATATTTATATTTTAGAACATTTTGGCTTCAGTGTGGAAGGATGACAAGAGAATCAACACTTGAGACAGGGAGACCAGTTAGGGGGTTATCACATTATCGAGGCAAGAGATATTGACCGCATGAAAAGAGTATAACTGCATGGGGATTACAAAATACAGAACTGGTTACTAGTCCGACAAACAGAGTATTAGAAGGGTTTCCACAACTCTCTAGCTGGCAATACTATTTCATCCTTGCAATGCAACTTTCGGCCTTTGTTGGAGTACCTAAAATTCATAAAACTTAATTCGAGTAGGTTCTTGTTCATTTTCTCATGATATAATAGACACTTGCTTTTCTTTTTTATTGCTTAATATCCTTTTCCTCATCTACGCTGATTTCCTTTTTTGGAACTATCTAATGGGAACCTCTGTCCCATTAGACAGTCTTGTGCCAATCAGATGTGTCCTCTTTGGAATCTGAACGTTGAGCTGAGACATTCTACCATGGCTCCTAACTGTATTGCTCCTGCTATAAATTAGACCATGTTCTAGCCTCAACAATTGCCTTGGTTCCACCCCAGTTCTCTAGCTACACATTGATTGTGAACTTCTGATAATCTTTTAATGAATTTCCTTCTGTTTACATTGGCCAGAGTAAGATTCTTGCTTGTAACCAAACATGGCATATCCAACAAGAATTTGAAAGATTCTTTTCCACAGAACACCTTACACACAAGACTCTAAATCATAGTTGTATAGTGTAAATACTTAATAAAAGCAAATCCATGTTTTTAGAACTATCTTAAAATTATTTCTAAGCATTGAAGAAGTAATTTCATTATATATGTTCTCTAACAAAAGACAGCCAAATAGTATAATGGTAAGAGCCTGGAAGTGAAATGGCCTAGGTTCACAACCTGGGTCACAATCATTTTTTTGGGCAAATTAATAACTGACCAGAACTTTAGCTTCCTCATGAGGCTAATAATAGTATTTATCTCACAAAACTATTTTGAAGCTTGAACTCATTGATACACGTAAAATACTAAAAGTACCTAACACAAGGACCCAATATATACTAGCTTACGGCTATAAAACAAGTTTCTGAAACGTGGATAAGAAAAGAAAAACAAAGCTCACAATGCAAACAAGATGTTTTATTGAAATAATTACTAAACAATAAAGTTGCAGGAGTAAGTAACATAGGCATTTTAGAAATTAAATTATATGTTGAGTAGTTAAGAGAATTCATAGATTCATAAGTTGTTATTAAGGAGTTCAATATCTGAATTGGGAAAAGAAAGCATAATTTTCAAGCACTGAAATGCTTAATTCTTCAAGGAATCTTCTCGGCTGTAAAGACTTGAGAAGCTTGTCTCCTGGCCTTGAAAAGGAATTTTAAAAAAACATCAATTATAAGCTAGAAGTCAATTAATTAGAATATGTATTATCATTCTACTATAAAAAATCTGGGATTTTTTTCAAGATAATATTGAAAATTCCTAAAGAAAAATTACAACCTCAAACTTACGAAATTAGGAATAAACATTTTTAAAGATAAGCCATAAAGAAATTAAATAAATGAAACAGAATGTGTTGCCTTTTTATGAATAATGATCAAAAGTAAAATGCTGGCTCAAAGTCAGAGACAGATTCAAACGCAGAAGAGGGCCAGAGGGAGATACGGATATGAGCAAGAAACTTTTAAGAAAATTACCTCCCTCATTATGGCCTTAAAAATATCACTTCAAAAAGCTTTTCAATGATTGTGCTATTTTCACAACCTGAGTTCCAAATCAAGACATATTAAACCAAGCTAAATTAAAACAAACTAATTAAATCAAGTTGAGAGTAAAGGATGGCACAATGGAGAACTGAGAATGTAGTGAGATAATTTAGTAACTGTATATTAAACTTAAAAAGTTGAGGAACGTGGTTATTACATAAATTTATATTTATTTTTTGAATTGAATTAGAAGATATTTTCTAGAATAAATCCCTTCACCTAAACAAGTGCTCTAACATCTAGAACAGGGTCTGGAATGAGTAGATACTCAAGATATTATTTATGTCAGAAATGTCTTACGGTAATTTTAAGACAGTTGCCAGGATAAAAATATTTTTGAAAACCAATCACCCTCTTTGAATGATAGCTGCATGATTATTAACATATCAGAATTAATAAGTCCAAATATGATGAACAAAATATAAAATATAATTATAAATATCTATATTTTGGTATACTGTAAAATATCAAATTTGTTTTTAATACTACGGTTTAAAAAGTCATAGTTATTACTTAGAAGAAAATGGACATTTTAAACGAAGTTATAAAAGCTAACACAAAATAAAAGTCATTATGTTGTCCTTATTTATTTAAAGCTGCAAATTTCAGATGGCTTATAATCAACCAGTATGTCAATATTTGCTGAATTCCTACAGTATATAAAGCACTGTTAAGAAGAACAGAATAATTATAAGACACAGATGCTAGAAAAAACCTGAAAAAAACAAAAACAAAGGCTTGGACGCGATATGCAAAAACAATAAGTTATGTTAAATTAATAAGATTACATATTTTTGTTTTTCAAAAAGTAGTTATCTTTTCAACAATAAATGTGAAATTGTTCCCATAAGAGGTCAGCAAACTTGACACCAAGAGGCTTTTCTTCCTTACACAAGAGGCAATATTGGGCAGGGCTTTAGACGCAAACTGCCTAGATTGGAATCCTGACTGCTACTTAGTATCTGTGTAATGACAGGAATATAAGGACTTCTTTATGCCTCAGCATTCTCATCTGTAACATGGGGTTGTTGTGTGGATTAAATTAGTTAACATATGTAAAGTGTTTAGGATATAGTACCTAGCACAGAATAAGCATTATACAAGTGCTATTTCTATTATTAACATAATTGTATTATACTTATTATTCCCTTTCTACCTGGCAGTATTGTACATTGTTAGCCAAGTTATGATTCTTATAGTTAAAGACAAAGCTACAGTAGTTCATGGCTCAAAAACAATGGAACAGCATGAAATGCACAGTGTGGAAAGTACATTTTTAGTATTCTAACCCTACCAATGACTCAGTTTCCAAAACTAGAAAGACAACAGCTAACTAAAATGTTCAGCTAGAGTCCACAACAATATTTAACCACTCTTAAAAGTTATGTGTATATTGGTGAGCAAGGGTCTTAGTATTTTAAAAAAATTAAAATGAACCCCTAACTTTATCTAGCCAAATTAATAAGGTGAAAAAAGTGAATGTAATTTTGGTATTTAAGTCCTTGCAAAGAAATATTTTAATGTATTATAATTAAACTGAAGAACCTCTTAAACAATCTTTGCCTTTATATATCATGTTATGAGGCTGAAAAGATTACTTTATCTCTCATTTCAAAAAATTATAGTCCTTTCCCCCAAGATCCTATTATTCTCTATAACTGTTTCTTTCTAATCCTCTCTTTTCTCTTTAGAGGAAAATAAATCAATGTGAAGTACTCAAATAGGGGCATTATTTTAAGATTCCAGGGTCTGTGCATTTTCTAGACTTAATGTGCTATCATATAGCTTCAGTTCATACCAAGTAGAGGTTTTTCAATTTCTACAAATTTTTCTATAATATACCACTCATCACTTAACTGCAAAGGATAAAGAGGCAACTCTAATGAAGTTAAATTCTGGAACTGTGCATATTCCCAAGTACATAAAGCAGAGCCTCAAGAATCACAAGAATCACATTTTAATAAATAATAATTATAAAACCAATATGAGGTCTCTCTGGATCAAGTTAGGTTTTCTTTCCATACGTGTTGTTAGGATTCATCACTCACCTGACATTAAATATTAATTATAAAACTGAATATTTTTTTTAAGTTCTAAGTAATTGACAGTCATTAGGTACCATTTCAAATTTAAGGATGCCCATTCCAGAAATTAAAAACCACAAAATGTCTTTGCCAACTTAATCAAATGGAGTGAGGTGCTAGGAGATATAAAGGGATAGCACTGATTTTAACTAAAAATTCTAAACTTTAAGTTCAACCCACTCAAGCATCACATAATAAATATTTAGATACTTACAATTTTCTCCTCTGGACAAAGTGCACCCTCTATTGCCACTATCTGGTATTGCTTATGTTTTAAATTTCCCATAGATTTCCGAAGTTGCTTGAGACTGCTGGCTTCCATGTCTTGCTTTAATAATTTCTGCATTTCTCGAGAAGGACATCCAGGGTCAAATATTAGTAACCATAATGTTCGGTTTTTTCTCTCTTCAATCCCAACAACTGTACGACTATGACCTACCAAAAGATTAAAAAAAATAGCTATGTCATGTTATCTATAGCTATACAGTTTCTATATATATTGTGTGAGCATGTGTGTTTAGAACATAAATACACATATAGTCAGTCTCTCTGACATGCATATACCTGAGCTCTCCTGAGACACAAGAGTTCAATTCTACTTCAGTTTTCTTTTGTTTAATTTTAGTTTTCTAAAGGCTTCATTACAAAAAATTCTGCTTCTGCTCTGCCACACTTTTCCTTTCCCAATCCCTTGATTCCTCTTATTCAAATGATCGGATTTGAAATTTACCTATTTACCTATTCTGGAACAAAAACTCTCATGGTTTCAAAAGGTAAACAAAAGTAAAATTGTATATACTAGAATGTCAATGGGGAGAGCTTAATCTCTTATAGTTTTTATGCCTAAATAATGAAATTCCTAACATTTACTTCTCTTTATTCTTGTCAATTCAAATCATCAATTCAACAAAATATACCAAGTATCTATGTGCCAGGTACTATTCCAGGCAGTAAGATATACAGTAAAAATCAAAATAAACACACTTGTTTTCATGGAACTTATATTCTAGTAGGAAGAGATACTCTAGAAACAAGGTAAATAAGTGAAGTAAATGCCAGCGGTGGGAAGTTGGGATAATGAGTTGGACTTTGAAATAAGGTGAGGTCAGAGCAGGCCTCACTTAAGTGACATCTGGTAGAGATCTAAGAAGGTAAGGAAAGAACAAAGAAGGAAGTGTAAACAAAAAAACCCTGCAAGTCCAAAGGCCCAGAAGATGCCAGGAATTATCATCCTTCATTACTCAAGAATTTATTCTACTAACAAAGTAGGTCTGAAAATCAGACCAATGTCATAACTCCTCCCCATTATCAGAATCTTAACCTGTCCTAAAGTAATAGTTTGTTGTTTTATAAATAACATTGTTATCTATGATTTATACTAACCTTGATGCTGAAGATAGATAGGAGGTTTAGATGTGCACACTACCTTTGGACTTCCTTCCCTCTCTGAAGAATAATAGTTCAATATCCACTCAAATAAGCGAGGGTGTGTACCCGAAGGACCAGTTGACTTGTGAAAATCAATAATACGGCACCTATATAAAAAAGTTGACAAAATGGATTATGTAGAGAATATTTTTAAATACTTTAATGGAGTTTTCATATACAAAAAATTCTAAATTTGGAACTAATTTTATCTAGCCATTCTCTATGAAGGAAGAAAGAAAATTAAATATACTTTCTTAAATTTATCTGCAAAACTGTCTTTTTTGCAGGGAAAGTAATTATTTAAATAACTACTCACAATGCTGATGACTAATCTAAAGGTTGCAAACCTTTTCTGATATAAACTTTCCATGAATTATAAATGAGGACCATACCTGATTTTTAAAAAGTCATCTACATATAATCTGGGACACAGCTTTTATTTTGATGTTTAACCCTGATGATCAATTAGAAGCTGACTTCTGATTTTAATTCAATAGCCATTTGCATATATCAAAAATATCCTGAATATTTTTCCTTTCAGTTCTCTCAAATTCTAATAACAGACAAGAATACTTGTAAAGATCATCGAAAAATGTGTGTGTGCCCACATCTATACATCTATCTCCTATTTAGCACAGTGGTATTCTATTTTCAAGTGGAAGTCACCCTTAAACAATTTTTTAACCAGAAGCACTATATATACTACTCAACCATTATTTTAAAAAGGGTCAAGTATAACCAAAAGCATTTAATAGGTTTCTTACCACTTTAAACAGATATCTGTACTTCTCTCTCTTGGTGATAAAACATCCAAATTGCAATGGCTGTTAGCCTTAGCCTCAGCAAATTTACTGCTGATACCTTGCAATTGATTACTGAGTTTTAAGTGCTCAAATGAACTTCTAGATCAATTGTTTAGAAACAGAAGGAGTGCTTTTGGGTTATCAGTATGCATGTTTACATTTAGAATATGGAATAATACCTACAGAGTATGATTCAATATAGAGTGCAAAAAGAAGGCAATTCAAGTAACTAGTAAACAAATTCAGGGCATATTAATAAAAAAGATTTACTAAACTATTTAGGGTACCAAGAAAAAAGCTGGATATATCAGGCATTTTAGAAGGAAATTTTCCTTTCCTTAAGAATTACTTAAAAGCACAGAACATGATACACTATATATAACTAAAGATGAGAATAGACTGGCAAAAAGAAATAGAAAAAAGCAGAAATAATTTCAAAGGGCATTAAAATAGTTTAACTTAAATAATTCAAGAAAGTTATATGCACAATATTAGCTTTCTGTTTAAAATGTAAGAAATACTTTTACCTCTAAAATAAAGAAAATGGAGGGATCATAATTATCAAACAGTTAACTTCTGAATTCTTACTGCATGCCTGTCACAGTTCTAAGCACTTTATTATCTTATTTGTTTCAATTCTATAAAGTAGTTCCTATTAATATCTTCTTTTATCAATGGTGAAATTAGGATATAGACGAGTTAAGTCATTCAGCTAGTAAGTAGACAAGCTAGTATCAAGTTTAAGCAGTCTGACTTCAAAGCCCAAAGTCTTAACTACGATACTGAGATCTTAGAATTCACAATTCCAGATTCAAAGGGAAAAAGAAGAGCCCAACACAATGAATCAAACCCCACACTCACGGGGAAATTTCACAATATCAGGGCCAAGAGAAGATGTGAAAAATTTCCAAAGAAAATAGATATGTGAAAAAAAAATAAAAAAGAGAATCAGATGGCATCTTACCTTCTCAACAGTAATACCGGTTGCTAGAAGTCAATAGAGTAGAAACTTAATTTGATCCGAAAATGATTTTAGAAATAAAGCCACCCAAACTATAATTTAAGTAATAAGGACTAGACACCCTTTCTCAGGAAGCTAAGGAAGCAAGTGCTCAAGCAAAAGGGAGTAATCCAGAAAAGAGAAAGACATGGAATCCAGAAAAATTCAGGTCCCATTACAGGAAAACAGTGAAGAAATGCTACACGGTAATAGCTGTGGAGAGGATTTAGAAGGCAAATAATCCAGATTAGCTCAACTAGGACAGACGGCTCCAAGAAGGAGGTGTCCGGAAATAAGGGGGACCTCAGATGGAGTGTTTAGAAAAACTTGAGACCGTGATACAAACAGTAAAAGGGGAAAAGAAAGTCAATTATTAACTCAAGAAAAATGTTAAAAGCTTGTTAGAAAAGGAAATAAAATTAGCAATGAGCAATATTTACCAAATTCTAATGCTGTAAACTGACTTGAATAAAAACTGAGATTTAATCATATTAGAAGGATTGAGGGTGAGCAGGTGGAAGATATAAAACAGCAAAACAGACACTATCTAAAACGGAGAAAACAAGAAATAGCTATGAAAGCATATTATTTAAAAACAATGGAAGTGACAGTTACCTGTGAGAAACAGAACTTGAGAGTAGAAAGGAGCATGAGACAGGGAATAAGTTGCTAGTTTTCATTATAAGCTTTTTAATACTATTTTATTTTTTAACTATTTCTTTGATAGAAATAAAATTTAAAAGAACAAAACAAAGCTCCCAGATATGGCAATAATATTTACTTGGGTTTTTAGGTACATACTTTATCCTTAGGGAGGTCAGGAGTGTATATACTTCACATGCTCCAATCCAGGCCTTTGTTCCCTGTAACCTGTTATTAAGTTGAGAGGCCCCCTGAGGATCAAAACCTTCCTTCCATGCATCTTCAATCATAGACTGAATTTTTGGAATGCAAGGAATTGACATACCTAGAATCACACAAATAAACATGTTATGTGACAGGTACTGAAGTACTGAACAATATCATTTAGCAGTATTATCATATACTATAGAGGAACCTACAACACAGTTTTTAAGACAGTTATTCTTGACATCTTCTATTACATCATCTTCTCTTCTTCCAACCAGAATTCAGGTTTCATATGTAAATATCCCCTAACTTTGTTAAAGCTATAATTGTCACTGCTATATATTAATTTATTCCACATCAAATAAATTTTATCATATGATAAGTTCAGAGTCATACCTTTCAAGCAATCATCATAAGCATCATTTTGTAATAATGATGAAAGAAGCATCTGGAAATTTCTGTAACCGCAACCCCAACCTTTGTCACCTAACGATGAATGAAAGTGATCCACCACTGTAGAAAGCCACACATGCCTCACATCTGGGGCAGCATTCTGATAATACCTATGAAGTGCTTCCATAATTCCTAAAGCAGAAAAGAGATACAGAGATTGAGAAGGATGTGTTATCACCTTTATACGGCTACCTCATACATTTTTAGTATCAACCTCTCCCTCAAGTTACACATCTAAATCCTGTCAAGTCCATCTTCTTCTTTACCTTCTTACTGCTGCAACTTTAGTTCATGTCTTTGGCTTGTTATTACAATCCAATTTTCCTAACACCAGCATATTACCTGTTACACAGAACTGAAATTGTTTGCATCTTTCATCTCTGCATCTGCAGAGATTCTATTATGTGACTAAAATTTGAAGATGACTGTCCCAGGCAAAGGGTAAACATATGCACCTCCTTTCCACATTCTAGTCTTCTGATCTGGGTAGAATTGGAAGGCCAGTCACTTGAAGTAGAAACACAGTGTTCTGGCGGAAAGCACAGGCCCATGCTTAGGAAGTGAGTGGTTTTTATAAGAGCTTTTTGTTTGTTTGTTTTACTACCATCTCCCAAATTTTAAAACAAGGTTATTCGGTGAGGACTGTGGATTTTCATGGGTTTGGTGGCAGGGAATATGGAAAGGATACACTGCTAATCTTTTGTCTAACAGTAAGAAAGTAACAACTGAATGCAAGAAGACAAGCTGTTTGAGCTCACATGTGTATACAACACAATTCAGAAATATCCAGGAGGACTCTTGCAGGCTTAACGGATGGCATCCTATTAACGTGTATTAACATTTATTATAAGAGAACACAAAACTTGGGGAAGCAAATTTTCTTTTATTTCCCACCCAACTAAAAGATAAGGAAGAAGAAACCATCACCAGAACAAAACAAATTTTTTTCCAAATAAGTACATCCAGTTAACTCTTTTGCCCTCCTTCTAAATATAAGAGAATCTCCATCCTGTCCTGTATACTGTATATTTTCTACAGCCTGGGCAGTCTGACAAACATTTCTATTGTGAGGCTACTTCGCAGTGTCAATGGGCTACTTTTAAAACTTCTATTATTAATAGCTCAAGCTAGTAAAACCTTATACTTCTCTATTGTGCTGCCAATAAAAGCACCATTAGTGCAAAAAAAAGAAGACACAAGAGAACAGAATAGATAATTCATTTAAGAGTAAATTAATTCAGGAGTAATCAGGGAAATGCAAATTAAAACATATGTCATCCCATGACCCACTAAATGGCAAAAATTAAAAAGTGTCACCATACATATTGTGAGAATACACAATGAATGCAGATTACAACCACTTTGAAAAACAATTCCACAATAACCTTAACAAAGCTGAAGATCTGCACTGTCCTTTAACTTAACATTCCAGTTCTGGATGCAATGCTAGAGAAACTCTTGAAGATCTGTTCCTAACTTGTAACAAACAGTAAAAAACTGGAAATAACCTAATATCTGGCAATATGAAAACAGACAATTTGTATATAATTCATAAAAGGATACTAGAGAGCAGCTAAAATGAATGAGTACAGCTGTAAGAGCCAATATATTTGAGCAAACAAATTTACAGCATACATACTGTATCCCATTTATATATAGATTAAACACATGCAAATTATATATTATATATAGAAATGTACATACACATATGATTAGAGTATTCGAACATGTATGAGACTGATAAATATCAAATTCAGGATAATGGTTCCCTTGTCGGGGAGAGGAGATTAGAATCAGAGAAGGGGTATACAAAGGGCTTAAAATACACATAAAAGATTTTATAGCTGTAAAAACATTTAATATGGTAGCCAGGTGTGGTGGCTCACGCCTGTAATCCTAGCACTCTGGCCGAGGCGGGAGGATCACTCAAGGTCAGGAGTTCGAAACCAGCCTGAGCAAGAGTGAGACCCCGTCTCTACTAAAAATA
>CAUYRT010085166.1:0-73558 GCA_963574885.1 Lepilemur ruficaudatus
GGGGTGGGAGCATCGGGAGGAGGAGGCTCGGGGGCGCGCGGCTGGGGGGGGGGGGCCCCCCCCCCCGGGGGGGGGGGGGGGGCCCGCCCCCCCCCCCCCCGCCCCCCCCGCCGCCGCGGGGCCGCCGGCGGGCGGGCGCCCCCCGCCCGCCCCCCCCCCCCCCCCCCCCCCCCCCCCCCCCCCCCCCCCCGCCGCGCGCCCCCGAGCCTCCTCCTCCCGATGCTCCCACCCCCGCCCCGGCACCTTCTCCCGGCCAAGGCTCCGGCACGCGCGGCTTGTTCACTGCCTCACCCCCGCCCGTCCTGAGTCAGGGGCCCGGACTCATCCCACCAGCTGGGCCTGAGTGAGGCCCAGGAGGGCACGTGGCCCAGCCGGGGCCAAGTCCACAGCTAGGGCGCAGGTACCCTCCCGCAGGGCATCGGAGAGCAGCGGAATCAGGGCTTGGTTTTTTGTTTCGGTTTTTGTATTTCAGACACGGGTATTTTCTTGCGTTCCCACCTTTCTTACATGAAGGGTAGCGCGCTGCAGATACTCTTCTGCACTTTGATTTTCTTTTTTTTTGCTTATAACACATTCTGGAAGCTGATCCATGCCAGCTTATGGAGATCTTCAATTTCTTTAAGTTAAATAAATTTACTGTATTTATTTAAAAATTTTAAAGTTACGGTAGAATACGCATAAGAAGAAAGCACATTTACATCGCGGTGCAGCCCTCACCACCGCTCACCTCCGGGACGCGTCCCCTTCCAACACAGACACTCTGTCCGCACCAAACACGAACTCCCGCCCCTCCCTCCGACCCCCGCCCCCACCGTTCTACTTTCTTGTCCCTATGAATTTGACTACTCTAGGGACCCTGTATATGTGGAATCATACGACAATGTGATTGGTTATTTCACTGAACACGATGTCCTCAAGGTCCCTCTGTGTGTGGTGGCACGTGTGGGAAATTCCAGGGCTGCGTTTTGAAGGGTGTTTAGGAGTTTGCTGGGCAGGCAAGGGGAGAGTGGGTGGGGAGGGGGTGCTGCGGGCAGAGGGTGTGCGGGGAGGGCAGCCTGCAGTGGCCGCTTCCCCGAGGTCCTGCCCGCGCTGTGCTCAGGTCAAGGCCCTGGGCGGCCTCCTTGCCTCACCTTCCTCTCACTCCAGCGTGAGACTCCAGCCACCACTGTGGGCTCCCTCTCGCAGACAGATTCCCCACCTCCACTGCGCCCACCCTGCTCGAGCCCCCAGCCACTCTCAGCTGGGTTCTGGCAGTTGCCTCCTAACTCCCCTGCTCCTGCCCCTGCCCCGTGCCCGCTCCAGGCAGAGCCTGGTCCGTCACCAGCAGCCTCAGCGCCAGAAATGCAGGCTGCCCGGCTCCACCCAGACCTGCCACGCCACGGTCTGCATTTTAAGCAGATCCCCCGGGGACTCGCCAGCGTTAAACTTTGACAAGCCCCACTGAACTGGCTACTCCTGGGCCAGCAGCCAGACGAGCCTTTGAAGTCCTTAAGGCAGGTCGAATTACCTCTCTGCTAAAATGCTCCTGTGGCTTCCATCTCATAGATGATCAAAGCCAGCGTCCCCGCCAGATCTGTTCCCTGACCCCTGACCCTATCTCCTGAACCCAGCCATCCCTCCAACACTCAGCCTTAGGGCTCCACCTTTGCTGTCCCCTTGGGCCCCGGAATGCTCCTGTCCTGCAGCACCCAACGGCTCACTCGCTCACCCGCCTCCTGGCTGCCCTGTAGCGGCCAGAGCCCTCAGCCCAGCCCTCCCTTCTCTCTGCTCCATGGTCCTGTTCTCTGTGGTCAACTAAATAATGCCCCCCCGCAAAGGTATCAGGTCCCTGGAACCTGTGAATGTCACCTTAGCTAGAAAAAGGGACTTTGCAGGTGGAATTAAATTAAGCATCTTGAGATGAGGAGATTGCCCTGGATTACCCACGTCGGCCCTAAATGCCAGCACGGGTGACCCCAGGAGAGGCAGATGGAGATTCGATACAGACAGAGGAGGAGAAGGGAATGTGACCATGGGGCCAGAGACGGCAGTGAGGCGTCCAAAAGCCAAGGAACGCCAGCAGTCCCCAGAAGAGGCAGAGGCAGGAAGGATTCTGCCCAGAGCCCCCAGCGGGAGCGTGCCCAACACCCCGATTTAGGCTCAGGGATTCTGATTTTGGCTTCTGGCCCCAAGAACTGTGGGAGACCACATTCCTGTTGTTTGAAGCCACTCTGTTGCTGGCTAATTGTTACAGCAGCCACAGGAAGCTCACACACTCTTCATGGCACGTTGAACCATCTGAGACGGTGACGGACCTGCTTCCTCGCCAGCCGCCCCCCTTACTAAAAAGACAGTGACCTGAAAGGGGCAGAAAGCAGGCAGTTGGCAGGTGCTCAGCAAGCACGAGTCCAATGGAGACACCTTCCAGCTGGCTCTGGTGGCCTCTGGATCGGCCACTGCCCCCGTCCTCACTGCTCAACAGACTAGGAACAAAAGTCTCAACGGCCCCCGAACACACGTGGTTCCCTCCACAGGGGAGGAAATCCTGGGTAATCCGCAGAAACCTACGACCACCACAGACCCCTGAGGCCTCGCCAAGCAGCAGGATCAGCGCCATGGCACACAGGATGTCAGTCACAACCTCGCCTGTCCGCGAGCACAAGGGAAGACACAAGTACAATGCCGGTTACACCCAGGAGAGCACCGGGGATGGCTGGAGACAAGAAAGAGAACGAGGGAATCGGGGATTTTTAGGGCTGTGCTTTCTTAATATGTTTTATGGCTAAGATGTTGGAGTAGTTCCTCCTCCAAGTTTTCCGTGTGCAAGCGTGCCGTTTCCCTATAGACCGCAACTCGAACGTATGTCTATGTGCCTAGACATGTGTGCTCTGTGTTTCCCACCTGCTCTTTCTCAAGTTGCTCTTCAAAACACAACCTCTGAAGACCTGTGCTCGTGGGGGTGTCCTAGTTCATTTCACGGAGCCTTTACCTTGTCAATTTTGGGTTCTTTTCAGTGTCAGCGTACCAAAAAAAAAAAATTTTTTTTTGAGACAGAGTCTCACTCTGTTGCTCGGGCTAGAGTGCCGTGACGTCAGCCTCGCTCACAGCAACCTCAAACTCCTGGGCTCAAGCGATCCTCCTGCCTCAGCCTTCCCAGTACCTGGGACTACAGGCATGCACCACCATGCCCGGCTAATTTTTTCTATATATTTTTAGTTGTCCAGCTAATTTCTTTCTATTTTTAGTGGAGACAGGGTCTCGCTCTTGTTTAGGCTGGTTTCGAACTCCTGGCCTCAAGCAAGCCTCCCACCTTGGCCTCCCAGAGTGCTAGGACTACAGCTGTAAGCCATCTTACCCGGCCAGCGTACCAGACATTTAAGTCAGAAGGAACGTTAGGTGATATACTGGCCACCTCCCTGTCACCCCCACCCCAGGGACAAGGACTCCATGCCCACCCCAGGACAGCTACCCCATGGCTGAGAGCTGGCCATGGGCTTGGGGGGGAGCCTCCTTTACCACCCCCGTGTGACCTCTGTCTGGCACCTGCTTAGACCCTGGAAGCTCAGCTTCCCTGAAATGGCGATACCACCTACCTCCCGGGTTGACAGAAGATTAAATGAGATGATAAACGTAAGGCTCTCAGCCATTACTCCTATTAAATTTTTATTGCCCAGCCTGTCTTGAACACATGCTTCTGACAGTGAGTTTTCTACCCTCGCTGCAGAGTCAGGTCACAGAGAGGGCACCTAATGGGACGGCTGGAAACCTGACCCTGAGCGCGACAGCTCCCGCATGTGGCCGTGTGATCTTAGGTTTACCAACACTGTCTGCCTCCCTCCTCGGCTCCTCGTAAGCATCAGTGGAGAACGTGATGGTGTCCTACAAACTGGGGACTCTGCCCTGTGCCATGTGAGGCTGGCTGCCACTCCTGCCCCACCGGGAAGTTCATCCCACTCCCGGGCAGGCTTGTGTTTTGTCCCCGGTGTGGCACAGATCAAGGCTGAGCTTCTGTCTGCACGACAGCCCTGCAGGTACTGGCAGACAGCTGCCAGGACCCCACAGAACGGGGACATCCAGCCTTTTCCTGTAAAAGAGCCTGGTCAAATACTCAGGCTCTGTGGGCTGCAGTCTCTGCTGCAGTCACTCAGCTCTGCCCTCACGGGGTGAAAGCGGCCACAGACGAGGAGCAGACGAATGGGCGTGGCTGTGTGCCAATAAAACTTTACTTGCAAAAACAGGCTGCGGAATTCACACACAGGAAGCAGATCAGAAGGGCTGGGGAGTTATGGCTAAGGGTAGAGAGCTTCTGTTTGGGTGGTGACAAATTCTGGAAATAGACAGCGGGGTCGGTTGTAGAGCAATGTGAATGTACTTAGTGCCACCGAACTGCCCACTTAAAAATGGTTAAAATGGCAAACTTTCTGTTCCATATATTTAATAAAAAATTTAAAAACAAAAAAGAAAAGCAGCCCGGGATGGTTCTTGCTCCCTAGCTGGCTCAGACGGAGCAGGCAGCCACTAAGAAATAAAACCCTTGTGTTCTTTATCTGGGCTGCAACCCGGGGGCCCGTCACACCTGACGCACTGATTTGTTTTTGACACTGACTGTAGGATTTCATCCAAAAATTCTTGCCCTTTCACTCAGCCATTTTTCACTTGCCACAACCTTCCAGGACCTGACTCTTCATCTATTGTGTCCTGTGTCCTTCCAGCTTGGCGTCATCTAGAAATGACCTCCGACATCCTCATGCATGTCACTCTATTCCTCACAGAGATGCTGAGAGCCAGGGCCAGCCAGGGCTGCCGCTGGATCTTGGGGTGTGACGGAGCTGTTGGTGAGAGAGTCACCTAGTTGGATGGCTCTGCCCGTCCTTGTGTCTTTCCCGTAAGGACATCACACGCCACGTGGCTAGTGCTACTTGGAAATGAAGTCACACTCTATGGCATTCTTCCACCCGCCACGTTAGTGTCACACGGAGAGGAAAGCAAGGCTGAGTCAGGCAGCCTTGGAGAGAACCACACGGGCCCTACGGGTCCGACTGAACCAGTGTGGCGGGCTTGGGGAAGGCCATTGCCTTCACCCTAAAAACTCCTGACTTTGCCTGAGATAGCCCATGCCCAGCAATCCAAAGCAAGGGCAGAGGGTTCTGTGACCAGCCACTGTCTCAAAAATAAAAATGACCCCAAATGCAAACCGCATGCATTTACGTTTTGACAGAAGCAAAGCCTCTCCATGGAAAACGACCTAAGCAATCACAGCTAATGAGGTCTCGAGTCAACTCGCTTATTAATTTTTAAATGCGACCTTTCGCACGGTAAGTAGGGCGAATGCGGAAACCGCTTCTTGCGCAGATACCCAGAGCTCTCGGAGCAAACGCCGCTGCTCTCGTTTCCAAGACACGGCCTGGCTGTCCAGAGGGTACAGCAGGCGGGGAACACGCCACCCCTCCCCTTCCGAGACCCAGAGGCGTTCCTCGGCGCTCGCCCCCGTACCCCGACTGACAGAAGCCCCGGCAGATACATTCGACTGCGATGGCCGCGACTCATGACAGTTGCAGGAAACGTACAGTTAGGAGCTCGGTGAAATGTAAATCCACTCAGACTCTCCAGCTTGCAGGAAAACTGTAAAAGCTGCTTTTTAAACGACCCCAACAGGTATGTGCTGAGGCTTCCAACCCACGTGGGTGACTCCGCAGGGCAGCTGAGGCCTGCACCTGGCTTTATGGTTTGGAGAATGTGTGCTCTGCAGTCTGCTCAGCGGTGGAGTCCCAGTCACACGTGTGCGTGATCTGAGCTGCAGCGAGCTTTAGGGACTTGCTGAGGCCCCAAGGCACCCAGCTCCTAGGTGGGGGCATCCAACTCGGCATCTTTTTGGGCCAGTGCAGCTCAGCTTTCTGGTGTCCCACAGGGGCAGGGCCCCTCACAACACAGAAGGAGGGGCTGCCACGCTGGCTCCCAGGAACACATGCTCACTTTTAGGCAGGAGACTTAACCATGTGCCCAGGGGAGCCCTCCCGGGGGGCCGGGGTGTCGAGGGAGCCCCGTCTTACCTCATCGGTGATCTGGCCTCCAAAGGTCACCCAGGTTCCTGGAAGGGGACACACAGGTGCAAGTCAGAGAACCTGCCAGGGGGCCAGGTTCCCCCAGTGGGTGCTGCAGGGCCCAGGGGGCAGCCATAGGTGGCCATGTGGTGCCACTCTGTGGGGAGCATGTCCTTGGTGTGTGTGGACACTTGGCCTTCAGGGCAAGACTTGCTCTCTTGGGGCCACCAGAGTGAGGGGACAAAAGGCTCCAGAGCAGGTAGCTGGCTGCAGGCCCCGGAGGCTCGTCATGAGCCGTGCTGATGTGGCTCCTACTGCAGGGACATGCCGCAGGGGACAGCACAGGGGACGACTTCCCGAAAACACGCGAGGTCTGACAACTGCGTCCTCGTGCTCCTGCGGGGACGAGGACAGGCGGGCGGGGGGCAGGTAGGGCGGGCACACCGTGTGCGGCTCGGAGGTGGAGAATGGCACGTTCTGGGAGGAGAGCTCGCCAGTGGAGAGAGAGGAGAGAACACAGAATCCCATGGCCCTTCATGAGCGACTCTCGTGAAATCGCGCCCGGCCTTGGTGGGAAGGAAGTCTTCCCGGCATACCTGGGCCAGCAGCTTTTCCAATTTTGTGGTTTGGGGCAGGGGCTTGTGTGCAAAGGGCCCCACTGTTCCCCTCGCCTGCTCTGCCAAGGCTGTACCCGTGTCCCCTCTGTCCCCCAGGCCCCTCTTGCCTGACTCTTTGTTGCCCTGGCAACCGAGTCCCTGAATCTTAGGCTCTGGGTGCAGCTTCCCCACTGCGGGGTGCGGAGGGTCCGTCCCCACCTCCCGAGGGGGCCCACTTCAGCCCTCCTGCAGCCCCTGCTTCCTCTGCCCGTGCTGCCCCGAGGGCGCCCCACACTCACCGAGCCCCAGGCAGGAGACCCGCAGGCCGGACTTGCCCAGGTTCCTGAAAAACAAACACGTGTGAGTTCTCGGCACGAGGCAGGCCCCACCAGCCAGCCCCCTCCCGCTCCCACCCAGTCTGTATGTGTCCACAGGCTCCGAAGGGCACTGGGACCTTTGGAGAGAGGCTGTTGCTCCCTGGCCCCTGGGGGGAAGTGCCAAGTGTCCCTAGCCCACCCAGGGCATGGCCACGCTGCTGGTAGGGGCCCTGCTGGTGACCAACAAGGACAGATAAGAATGTGTGAGATGCTTTCTTGTTTCACAGGCTGAAACGTGGCCGATTTCAGCCCTGTGGTACTGTCCACGGGGTGTCCCCTTGCTGAGAAGTCTCCTCTCCCCTCTTCTCCAGAGGCCACGTTTGTGGTTCTGTCTATGCCCTCTCTCTGAGGGCGGGGAGAGGACAACAGCCTGTGGATCTGCCCCTGTGGCTCGGGGGCTGTGGAGAGCTGCACTGTGGGGGTGCCGGCTCCCAGTAAGCTCCCGCCTTTGTTATATCCACAGCCAGGCCGACGACAGCAGCCCCAGAGCCCGGCAGACACGCTCATAACAGGGCCACTGGGGCGTCTGCCCCACGGCTGCTCCCCAGAGTCCACAGCAAGGGGCCTCAGGCCGTCGTTAGCATCCTCGGGAGGTGGTCGGCACTGCCATACCCACCTGTCGGGGGCAGCAGCAGGCCCGGCAGTCACAGGCATCTCGTCACCAGACCTTCCCCACACCCCTGTGCATGGGCACTGTGCGTGCCTTCACACCGTGATTCCCACGTTACGGGGAGCTGGGAGCCCACCCAGGTAGTTGGCTCCCGGCTCGCACTCCTCAGGGAGGTGGCACCCCATCCCGTCCTGTTTAGGGGGGACCCAGGGCATGATGTGCCCAGATGGTGCAGTTGACAAGTGGCCAGGTGGGTCTCACAGCCACAGCCAGGCCCTGACCCACTAGGGGTCAGACTCCACTTCCCTTGCGGGATCCTGTGGGAGTCGGGAGATGCCACAGGGAGAAGATGGAGAGATGGAAGAGGGAGAGATGCCACAGGGAGAAGCCAGCTCTCCGCTCAAGGGCCCTGGCATTTCCCAGGGCCGCCACATTCCTAATCGCAGCTGACGCCGCGTCCTCCGTTTACTCCCTTTCCTGTCCGAGCCTGGCCCCCAGAGGGTGTCATGGGGCTGGAGCCTGACTGACCACTCCCCAGACATGGGCCCACTCTGACCCTCCACAGTGTCAGTTTCCCTGGTTACCAGACCTCTGGCCCTCACCTATATTACGAGTGAATACAGTACTTGTAAGCAGTTTGCAAGCAGTTGGATGTGTCGCCAAACTGAAGGTAGTTTTAAGTGACCTAGGTTTATTTAAAAGTTTCCCATTAAAACCGGTCCAGCCACCAGCCTCCTGCTCCTGCTGGGCGGCTAGGATCCCCTAAGGGGGAACACATGAGCAGCTGGCTCCTCTTTTGGGAAGGGGAGGCTCAGGCCATGGCTATGGGCAGAGGCCCTGAAGCCAGAGCTCGAATCCTGGTTCAACATTCCTGGCCAGATGACCCTGGCATTTTGTGTAACTGCCTAACGCCTCTGTCTTCTCATCTGTAGAATGGGCTCACAATGCTGCCTTTCTCACGGGGCTGCCATGAGGATTAAACAAAATGATGCATGTTCCCAGGACATAGGTCACAGGTCATTGACTCACACGTGTCTTGTTAAAGGGGCAGGGCGGCCAACGTAGACACAGCACGGGACATGGCAGGGTGGACGCTTCCTTACACAGAAACAACAGTGGACAAACTGAACAGGCTTCAACTACTACCGTGTCAAAAGGGAAGGGAAGTTTCCTTTTGTTTGTTCCCTCCCCTTATAAATCAGCGAGATAATCTAGCGGTACCCTCAGTGTAGCTCACGTGCTGCAGCCCAGACCGACGGGTGTCTGGCGGCTGGAAAGAAAGAGCTGACTGCGTTACTGATAGATGCTGCATAAGCCAGGTCTGCTCAGTAGTCAGGTGGTTTTCCCAGGCTAGCTAGGAAGAAACTGGTGAGAAACTACAAGTTGCTTAGGAGGGGTCCAATCATGCAGCAAAAGGACCAAAGGTTTTGATCGGTGGCTCCCAGCGGTACTGGGTCATCGATTCCCTGGAGAAATGACCAAGGCCCCTTCCCTGGAAATGTGCAGAGACGTGAATACCCTCAGGACTTTGCAATGTCTGGGCATTTGCAGACCCCAGACCCCACCTGGTGCCTGGTCTAGATAAATCTGGGTGCCCGGAAGGGAGGTGGGGCTCCCACCTTTGCAAGACCACTTCCAAGGGGGCCTGTGGGAACAATGTCCTGACCAGGCTCTGCTGAAGGCCAGGTTTCAGGCTTATCCTGAAAACGTCCCTTTTATCAGCACAGAACTAAACGCCACCATGTGCTGTACGTTCAGCAGCAGACAGGTGAGGACGCCCAGCCAGAGGCTGCGCCCACCACGTCCCGGGCTAAAGAGCAAAGACACCTTTTCCCACCAGTTTGCGGAGGGTTGGCCAGAGTGGCTCCTACTCCCTGATCCTCATCTGCTCCCGGTTTGATTGGCATGAAATGGGCCCGCTTCCCCGGACGGGCTCCGAGTTCGGTCCTGTGCGGGGGCGGTGACCCAGGGCGCCTGGCTCTGCAGCCGCCTTCCCGCCCCCCACCCACAGGGATGATCTAACAAACTAGGACACCACACGATGCTGCGGTTACCCTGCTCAACTTGTTTCCCCGTTAAGATGACGGTACTGGATCTGCCATCCGCTGCCAGGCCTCGGGAGGAGGAATGAGAAGGGACAGGGCACCTCCAGGCAGAAAGCTCTGCAAAGACGGCTGCTCAGCGGGGCGGGACACACTGCACGTTTCAGCTGGCCTGCAGGGAGCTGCTGCCACGTGGCCGCTCAAGACTTTCCAGACACGAAATCATTTCCTACAGATGTCTTCCCCCTAATTAAAACTTGACATAATGGTAAAATCGTTGGTCCAAATCTCTAAACCCAAATACTGTTGGCTTCATTAATTGGCCTCATGTCTCTCTCATGGTCTGGAAAAATGGCTAATGAGGACACAGACACAACCTTTGCCAGGAGAACGTGCTAATGCCCATCACGCAGCCACTGAACACGTCACACCCCTGAACACCGCACTTCAGACTTTGTGAAGCCAGAGCTGGGAGGCTCCAGGGAATTACGGGCCCTTCTAAAAAGAGGCGTTCAGGGCCTTTCATTCCGGCCCTCTGGGCTGGGGACAAAATTTGATCAGGTGAAAGGAGGCACCATCCCGTCACAGGCTGGTCTGCAGAGTGAGGAAGACAGACGTGTCCTGGTGGCGTCTTGCTGCCCCGTCTGCTCTAATGTGCCGCCCAGAGCAGCCGCCCGTCCCGCTCCCAGACTCCAGGCTCCCTGAGGACGGACCTGGGCTTCCAGGTCTTTATCTTCCACCTGGAGCTGGGAGTGGCAGGTCCCAGCAGTGTTGTTTTGGGACGATGTTGGGGTATGTCCCTGGGGACAGACCTGTGGACTAAACACTGGCTCCCCGCTCACCTACCAGGCTTGGCCTCCCCCGCCCCTGCACTGAGCACCTTCCCGGCCTCTGGCAAGAGCGTGGCACCTGCAGGCCAAGTCATGTCACTGGCAGCTGTGCCTGGAGCATGCTGCTAGGGAGGGCCAGCTTCCTAGGGAGGTGGTTGGAGTTGGGGGGAGGTGGGATCAGGTCCTACACTCAGTTCCTGCAGCCCCCACCCTGTACCCCAACTGTGGCCCTGGGACAGTCACAGTGAGCAACTTGTGATAGGCACCCCATGAAGCAGGATGGGACAGGTGCTCTGCCTGGGTTCCGAGTCCCGTTTCAGTCGCTAAGAAACCATGCATCATCCTACAGAGACACCAACCTGTCTCCCTCCCCCGACAGCACCAAGGGAAGCTCCCCAGGCCTTGCCAGGTGTACGGCTCTGTGTGCTCCTCCATCGGCCAGGCGGGGGCCTGCAGTCAGGAAGTGCTGGGGCTGGGATTTGAACCCCGGTCCTCAGACTGCAAACCCACTGGCCCAACGAACACTGCCCTTCACTGGCTGGCTCACCCTCCCTGCCTCCGGCGTGTGTACGTGCACGTGTGTACATGCACACACATACGCACACACAGGCACACATACAGTCACGTGAGTGCTCATGCTCTTTGAGAACTGCTCCTCAGTGGGTCTTAGGAGGGAAACCATGTTAACAGCCACAATTTCCCTTTGCATATTGTTTTAAATGTTAAGAAATAGTCTCACTTTTATTAACTCCTTGGATGATCCTAGGATTGACTTAAAAGTTGCAGCAGGTAACCGGTATCTAAACCAAAAATGAAACAAAACAAAAAAACCATGAGGGCTGCCCGGAAAGTATCCAGATATTGATAATACAACTAGAACCGTTACCTGGCTGGATACTTTCCGGACAGCCTGTATATATACGTTCTGTTTATTCCTAGCTTTGATGCCTACTTAACAAAAGATATCAACCCCCAGAGCTTCCAGAGCAGAGCATTTCATTCTGCATTGTCCTCACTGAGCTTAGTGGATGGGACCAAAGGTTTTCACCCCAGAGGGTCATTAAAGAATATTAAACTTCCCCAGGGAAGGAAGGGAGTTGAGCACAGACGCAGGACTCCCAGAACGATTCCAGACTCGTCTCCAGGAGGCAGCGGCTCAGGTGACATGGTTTCTACGCGGGGTCCAACAGCCACAGACAGTTCTAGTTGTATTTGCGGGGAGTGGCCTGGGCTCCTAGCTGGCATTGGCGCCAATGAGAAGAGTATTGAGGGTCCATCCTAGTAACTGAAGCGTGTAGCTTAAACCTCTCCAAAACCGAAGCCCCCATGTGGGCTCGGTCCCCCACCTGGCTCCAGGTGCTGTGACTGCATGTGGGGAGGGTGCAAAGGACGGGTGTGGGGCAGGGCCTCCCTCCCCAACTTTCTCGCTCATCAAGGCTACGGCCCCTCCAGGGCTCTCGGCACGAACTGCCAAGTCTGACAAACAGGGATTCGCAGATTGCCGGGGCTCTCGAAGGTGGGCAGGAGGGGAGGGCAGCCCCCACCCTGCAAAGCCATCTGCCCCTCGTACCTATATTTCATCCCGTGCTGCTTCACACTGGTGTCCCCAGTGCACGGGAGGCTCTGCACCGACAGCTGTCCCAGGCTCCGGGCCACCATGGCCACGGCGCGAAAGCGGCCACGGGAGCTCAGGCTGGGGCTGCTGGCCGCCGGCCGGCCCAGCCGCTCCTCGGGGCCCCGGCCCTTGAGGCTGTGCTCCGAGCACACGAAGGACACCTGCATGCTGGCCCCTGCCTCCTGGGCTCAGATTCACCTGTCCCTTAGAAATCTTTTTCCGTCTGGGACAAGACTTTATCCCAGAAGGTGTGGAAGCTGCGAGGCGTTCCTTCCGGAGGGAGGATTTCTGAAAGCAGTGACGAGGAAAAGCTTGTGCGATCTCCGAGGGAGAGGAATCAGACGCCAGAAAAGACCTTCTCGAAGAGGAGTTGAAAGTTGTGGGGGAGGGGGCGCATTTTCTCTCCCCTCTCACATCTCTCTTGCCTCTGCAGGTCCTTCCTCTGTCCGCACCCTGGTCTAGCTCTGGCTGCACAGGTCCCCAGCCCAGCAGTCTCCAAAAGTGCTCGGCAGGGCTGGGCGGCGAGTTATTCCTGATGAGCGCGATCGCTTCCTTTGCCAGTAGCAGGGAGGGCTCCCTCCGGGCGTCCTCGTCCTTGCTTGCTGAGCCCTGGCAGTGGCCTGGGGGTTGAGCAGGGCCGCTGTGACTCTCCCGGGGCAGCGGCTCATGGGGTCTGGGCAGCAGCTGCTTTTGCCGCCGCTCCCGGTCTGCACGCTGTGGGCTGCTGCGGCTCCCACCAAGGCAATTAGGCGACCAGGGCGAGGCACAGGCAGCGTCCGGCCATTCATTATTAATGAAGAAGGATGCACCAGCCTCCCGCCCTGGCTGTCCCCTGAGGCATCACTGGCTGCTCCAGGCTGACAGCCGCTGGGCCAGGATCAGCCCGAGGCCGGGGCAGGCATGCAGCTGGAGTGGACGCCGCAGGCCGGACAGCGGAGCTTGCAGCAGCGGCTCCCAGAGAGGTGGTGCCGGCTCCCACCAGAGCCTTCTGGAGCGAGTGCCTGGCTGCACCTGCTCCTGGTTCCTGCCTGGGAGGGTGGGGCGTCCTCCGCACGAGCTCTGCACAAGGAGAAGCCAGATCACCAGAAATGTGCAGAGGAGACCACTCTGTCTTGATGAGAATGGCACAGATGGCCCAAGGAAAGAAACCTCTGAACAGTACTTAGCTTACAGCACTCAATAAACATTCTTCAGTGGACAAGTGAATGGCTGAATGACTGAAGCCCCTCCCCCACTGTGCCCCATCCTCCTCAGTGTCTGGGGGGGCTGGCTTTGCCCTCTGACCCCAAGCATCCCCCTCACACCCTGCAGGGTGGGCCCTGGCGAAAGCGGCCTCCCAGGTCCCCTCTTGTCCTGCCAGGAGGAGCCGAGAAATAGCAATGGGGTCGGGGGAGCAGGTGACGGGGGTCTAGCTGCCTCTCTGCTGCTCATCCGCTGTGTGATCTCAGGCAGGAGTCCTGCCCTCTCTGGGCCTCCACTGACAAAATGATAGCGTGACCCAAGGTGCTGCTCCGTCCCGCCCAGCTCAGCCCTGTAGGGACCTTCACACCCACTGGCTGTCCTCTATGCTCCCGACGGGACCCAGAAAAGCATCCACCCGAGATGTTCTTACTGCATGGGACCGCGGCCCTGCCTTTTGACACAGAAGGTAAAAGTTAAGAATAAACCTTGTTCTGGTCCAGTCTCCCTGCTCACAGGCTGGGCAACCTCTCTGGGCCTCACTATTGCCATGTGCAAACGCAGATCAGGAAGAGGCTCTGCCAGTAGATCGAGGTGGAGGCCAGAGAGCGGGTGCCAAGTGCTTGGACCTGGGTCTGGTCCTTGGGGTACCTCAGTATGTGCTCAAAAGTGGTATATATTCTTTTCTCCCTTTTTATTTTTTTGTTTTTTGAGATAGGGGCTCACTCTGTCGCCCAGGCTGGTGTGCAGTGGTGCGATCACAGCTCACTGCAGCCTTGAACTTCTGGGCACATGTGATCCTCTGGCCTCAGGCTCCTGAGTAGCTGGGATACACGTGCGCACCACCACAGCTGGCTAGGTTTTTGTTCATTTTTTTGAGAGACAGGGTCTCACTATGTTGCCCAGGCTGGTCTCGAACTCTTGGCCTCAAGCAGTCCTCTGACCTCAGCCTCCAAAGTGTCCGGGTTACAGGGGTGAGCACTGTGCCCAGCTTGAAATGATACATATTCTATGATCCTGCAACATGAAGGAATGGCTTTCCAACGTGGGAGTCAGCAGTGGACCCAGGTGTGAGATTCCCCCCATCCCCGAGCACCTTCCCCTGTGGGTCAGTGTGGCCCTTGTACTCTCCCCATGAGCCTGGACCTGACTTGGGGGACAGGAGGCAGTCTCTGAGGGTGGAACCTGGACCTAGGGACAGAGGTCTGGGAGGGCAGAGCTGGTGCCGTTGCCAAGGACACCCTGACAGTTCACAGGTGCCACCTATAGGGGCCAGCGAGGGCCTCTCAGCACCACCCGTGGGCCCGGCTCTGCCCTCCTCCAGCAGCTGCTCGTTTAAGCCGCAGGGCAGGCTGGCCTGGGTCCCTGCGCTCTGGGCAGGCCGGAGCCCTTCCCAAGCCCCCTGGGTAGGGAGAGAGGGGTGGGCAGCTACGGTGCTGACCTCATGCGCCAGCAGAGTCCCTCCTTGAGGCTGGACCCTGGGACTCAAGGATGACAGGCTCTGGCCTTCGGGAGAGCTCACGGGCCTGCCAAGGAAGCCCCAGACAGCCAAGATTCTGCCTTTGGCCCCTTCCCGGGACTCAGGGAAGTTTGCGCGCTGTACTGCTCTCTCTACTTGTGGGCTGTTTATATGGCGTGAACACAGCAACCTAACCTCCCCTAAATATGCAGAGCTGGAGCCAAAATGGAACTTGTTCAGACTATTCATGGAATCTTTAACTATCACCCCCTTCCCTGATAATAAAAGGGATCACATTTATTTGTTCAAAGAGCATTGAGCACCTACTGTGTACCTGGTGCCGAGGCACATGCTCTCACGGAGCTCATCGTCCAGAGCAGGGCTGCTCCGTATCTGACCAGGACACCAGGGGAGCGCATTGCAAATGCAGAGTCACAGGCCCCACCCGGACCTACGGGATCGGCGGCTCTGGGTCCAGGCCCCGGAGGGTGTGTTTCCACCAAGAGCTTCGAGTGATGCCACGCGTGCTGGCCTGCTGAGATGCACGAGTCCTCCCTTCGTCCTTACGTGTCCCCTCTATGCTCTCGCAAGCCCTCAGGTCCCAGGGGGGCTGGCGTCTTACTGTCCCCCAGGGGCTGCTCTTAGCCAGATGCTGTGCTTTAAGCAGCACCGAGTGAAGTGAGATTCACAAGACTCTTAGTCACCGCAGTGTAAAATGTTGTCTGCCTCACCACATGGCCCAGCAAGCCCACTGCTAGGTTTGTACCCAAAGAACTGAAAACGTACGCCCACATAAAGACCTGAACACAAACGTCTGTAGCAGCACTATTCGCAATAGCCAAAAAGCAGAAAGAACCCAAATGCCCACGAACTGACAGATGGGTAAACAAATGTGGCGTGTCCGTAAGATGAAATAGTATTCAGCCACAAAAAGGAAGGAAGTATTGATAACATGCCATAGCACGGATGAACCTTGAAAACAATGCTAAGTGAAAAAGCCGCTCACGAAAGACAGCATCCTATGATTGCATTTATAGGAAATATCCAGAATACGCAAATTCAGAGAGACAGAAAGTAGGTTAGTGGTTGCCTGGAGGCTGGGGAGTGATAGGTAAAGGGTACGGGGTTTCTTTTGGGGGATGATGAAAATGTTCTAGCATTGATTGTGGCAATTTTTGCACAACTCTGTGAATACACTAAAACTACTGAATTGCATACTTTAAACGAGTAAATTGCATGGCATGTGAGCTATAGCTCAATAAAGCTGTTACCAAAAAAAAAAGTCACCCGCTTAAAAGCTTCTGGGTCTTTGCGTGCAGGGACAATGACCTCTGGCCCATCAACCGCCAAAGGCCCAGGTTGTTTTCTGTCTCCTCTGCTCCTTGGGAATCGAGTTTTCCCAGGAGTTTCAGCCCTGCAGTTAGTCCTGCGGTGCCTCAGATGTGGCAGGGACATTTTCCTTGGGGCATCAGGCAAATGAAAGGTGTGCTCTCCCCACCCTGCGTCAGTTTCCTGGGGCTGTCATAACAGAGAGGCCCAAACTGGGTGGCAGGGCCGCGCTCCCCGCAAAGACCCCTGAAAAGTCCTTTCCTGCCTATTCCAGCTCTGGTGGCTCCTGGAACCCTTGTCCTTTCTTGGGTTGCAGGTGCATTGCCCCACTCTGCTGCCATTGCCACGTGGCATTTTTTTTTTTAGAGACAGGGTCTCACTCTGTCACCCAGGCAGGAGTGCTGTGATGAGATCACAGATCACCGTAACCTCGAACTCCTGGGCTCAAGTGATTCTCCTGCTTCAGCCTCCTGAGTAGCTGGGACTACAGCCACGTGCCACCAGGCTCGGCTAATTTTTTCTTTTTTTGGTAGAGACAGGGTCTCACGATGTTGCCCAGGCTGGTCTCGAACTCCTGGCCTTAAGCAATCCTCCTGCCTCAGCCTCCCAAAGTGCTGGAATTACAGGTATGAGCTACCGCTGGCCTTCTTATAAGAGCACCAACCACTGGATTTAGGGTCTCCCTTAATCCAGTATGACCTCATCGTACTGTAACTAATTACATCTGCAAAGACCCTATTTTCACATAAGGCCACATTCCGAGGTTCACGGTGGACATGGATTTTGGGGGACACGATTCAATCCTCTAATCATAAATCCTATCCACACCTGGGGAGCTGAGGTCTTCCCAGAGTTTGGAGGACGAGGTGCGGCCCCTCCCTGCCTCCTCCCCGGGGGCTGTCCACCGTCCTCACCCCTCATTCTCATTTCTTACAACATGCCCCCTCCTCTTGGCCCAGAAGGTTCTTCCCCACGTCTTCAGATGGCCCCCTCTCAGACGGTTCCGTCTCGGCTTCCCTGCCATCCTGCTCTCTCTCTCGCCCCGCTTCACTGCCTTTGGGCAGCTGCCACTACTGGAACGTGTTTTCTTGCGTGTTTGCTTTTCCTCTGCCCCTACCGGGATGCAGCCGCCGTGAGGGTGGGGCCTTGGGGAGCTGGTCGGCAGCATCTCAGGACCCGCCCCCTGCCTGTGCCAAGGTGGCTCTCAAGGAACATTTGCTGAGTGCAGGAAAGGCACCACCGACTACCCCCAAAGGCACAGAGTCTCCCTGTTGAGACATTTCCATCAGAATTAGGAGTTTGGTTATGGCCAAACTGGCTGATCCTTTGTCCTTCCTTCCAGCTGGATCCAGAGCACAAAGCCTTAAAAACTCTGCCATCTAATGGACTCACGGCAGAAGTGTTTCGTTCCTTGAAACACAGCCACATGTTCAATGGGCTGAAGGACTAGACACACTGTCCACTGGAGAAAACGTTAAAGGAGCAGACCTGGCCTCCATCCTACTCTGCAGAGATCCGCCAGATGACCCCTGGCACCTGTCTCCGATGGAAGCCAAGGATTTAGGATTGCCAGATAGAATACGGGACACCCAGTTACGTGTGAACTTCACATAAAGAGAAACTTTTTGGTATGACTATGTCCCAAATGTTGCGTTAGACATATGTATAGAAAAAAATTATTTGTTCTTTATCTGAAATTCAAACATAATGGGGCACTCAGTATTTTCACTTGCTACATTTGGCAACCTTACAAGGATGGGGTGGGGAGGGTCTGCTCTGGCCAAGTGGCTCTGACAAGGGCTTGTCCCTGGGAAGCACAGGAAATAGTGTTGCAAATTTGCAATCTCTAGGGATTTATGAACAAAAATGCCAGCCAGCTCTTGGGCTCTGTGATCACTTTCTCAAGCATTCCGAGAAGAAAGTGAGCCATTGGGGCGCTGTCCCAGGTGCTGAATCCAAAGACAAGCGAGCCAAACCGAGCCAAACGGAAAAACTGCCCTTTCGAGGTTTCCAGACGATTTAGACCTACAAGCCAATCATTTAGAGGACACAGGGGACATTTAATTCAGAGCCTTTGCTATCACAGTTACAGTTTGATGCAACCAATTCAGAGGCCACTTACTAAGAACCACTTTGCATGAGGACAGCCCAATGTAAGGACACAAAGGAGGGAGCGCTTCTTTGTCCCCAGAATCCACCCAGGTTCTGTCCTGCTGCCAAGTGGATTTGTTGTTAGAGATGTGGAATCAAGGTATCTTCACTAATTCACGTTCAGTGAACCCCGAATAACTAATTGGTCTCAACAGACAAGTGAAAGAGTGCGTTGACCTCTCCTGCAAAGTTTCTTCCACAAACCACATTCTTTTTCCACGAAGAATACACCAAATGCTTAATGGTGCTTATCTTTGGATAGGACAGGGCGACAGCAGACTTTCACGTGCTTCTTTTGTACATTTCTATGTGGTTGAAACCGACTTCCCGTCCCACCCCCTGCCCAGCCCTTACCGATACTTCATGCCCGTGCGCCGGGCGGTGCAGCCGTCCAGGGAGAGGCCGTGCATGCGGAGGAAGCTCTCCATGTTCCTGGCATGGGCGGCCGCCCGCACCTCCCGCAGCCGCTGCAGCTCCAGCGTGTCCGTCTGGCGGACGGGGTGCAGGGCCCAGTCAGAGTGGCACCTGCTGCTCACGCTCCGCAGGCTCTCACTGTACGTCATGGACAACATGGTGCCGCCGGCCCTGGGAGCTGCCACTGTCCAGACGGTGATGGTTAGAGAGTGTGCCGGTGCCCTGACGCCCCAGGCTGCGTGGCTGGCCCCAGGGAGGGGGCGGCTGCAGCCAAACATCCTCCACCTAGAGCCACCACCAAGGGGTCTTGGTGCCTGGGAATGGGACCTGGCCCCTGGATGTGAACACTTCTTGGCACGAGGTTCTCAGTCCTCAAAGTGGCATCTGCTGGGAACCCTGGCTAAGCCACCCTCCTCTACCCACT
Source organism: Lepilemur ruficaudatus (assembly GCA_963574885.1). Lineage (NCBI taxonomy): Eukaryota > Metazoa > Chordata > Mammalia > Primates > Lepilemuridae > Lepilemur > Lepilemur ruficaudatus. Next base: position 19,047 of record CAUYRT010085166.1, read on the forward strand.
GCGTCCACAAGACAAGCACAGGCAAAGCCACAATGCAGGCGAGAGAGAGCACTCTCCAAAGTGCTCCATATGAAAACGGGAGCGCAGAGCGCATGCTGAGCCCGAGCCCCAGCGCCGTGCGACAGTGTTGCTGTCCCGTGGAGACTGAGGCGCCACGTCACGGTGTTCTTTCACTGGCGGTGCCCAGGGTAAAACTGGCCTGGGGAAGGAACACAAGGCACACCTGCTGCCGAAGCAAACCCTGGTGAGATGCCAAGAAGGCCCTGTTTGTCCACAGCCTCGTAAAGGGAGACGCTGTCCGCACAGCACAGTCCCCGCTGGCCAGAAGCACCCCTGCCCCAGCACAGGTCTTTGGGCGTCATGCTTTGTGCCACAGAAAGACTGAGCAGAGTGCACTCAAGGAGGTGGAGGGTAATTTGAGGGTAATTTCAGGGAAATTTCAAAGCTTGTGTGTTGAGAACCATTGCTGAAGAGTCATCCTGGTGATGAACGCATACTCTTGGAAACTAAAAGCAACATCAATGTCCATCGATAAGGAAACTGGTTACACAGGTGACAGTCCATCCATATGGTGGGAATTTGTGCCACCGTCAAGAATGAGGCTGAGCCCTGAGAGACAGTGGTCAGTTAAGACAAAAAAAAAAAGGCCAGGGGAGAACATGTGTGTCCAGATGCTACCACTGGGGTTAATTCATGCCCATAAACGTGGATCTGAGACTGGGCAACAGCGACATGGTGGCAGGCACAGGGCAGAGGGGGTCTACAATCCAGCAACCCCATCCACCTGAGCAAAGCCTCTGCTCGGCCCAGATGCCTGCACAGCGGCCCTGGCATCGTCTCCAGGGAGAAGGTGCAGACCACTTCTGCTGGGTTGGCGACAAAGTGGGATCCTGGATCCCGGCCCTAGGAGCTGGAAGGGAACCAGCACTACCCTCACGTTCTGTCCCAAGAGAGAACAGCTTCAATTACTCCTGGGAAGGAGCTGGCAGGGCTGTGCCAGAGCTGAGGCAGCTGCAGAGTCTTGGGCGGAGCCCTTAAGTGGGGTTGAGTTGCCCAGGAGTCACCCTGGCAGGGCCCCTTCCTCAGGTGAGTTCCGTGGGGTCTGCCTGCTCAGCTTCTCCAGGGATCGGAGGAAGGGCCCACAAGGGGGAGGGGTTTGAGATGAGCCCTGCGTGCCAGGGTCCTTTCAGAATGGGTGACCAGCCTGGCCATCCTGCGATGGCTTGACCTGCACGTGCACCTGGGGAGGGGCAACCGCCAGGAGCCCTGCAACTGCCCCTTCTACGGAGGCTTTGCTGCAAGCGTCTGTCTGGCTCTCACTCGCAGGGACTGCCTGTCCCGCCCGGCCTGGGCCTGGCTCAGGGCCTGGAAACGCTTGTTGAACAAACATGTGATGGAGGCAGGGAGGCGGGCTCGGAGAGGAGCCAAAGAGAGACCAATGGGCAAGGAGACCCTGAGAAGTGCCACAGGGTGTTAGGGGAGCAGCGTCTACACAGGCCAGGCAGCCCACATCTCCTGGGGCAGGCGGCTGTGCCCATGGCCCACAGCCAGCACCTCTGTCTGGCAGGCAAGGCCTGGGGGCTCCCGCAGGTCCCAGCAGACCCCCATCCCCCGCCCGACATCACACGTCTCCTTCCTGCTGTGATCCTTCCCCATCGTCGTCGGCCGTGCACAGCCTTTTCTAACTGTCTTGAGTGCTGCATTTGTTCCCCTGAAGGTCGTCCAAGGGCACAGGGACCCTTCTGCCTGCTGCCACTGCTGCCTGCCTGGCGTCCCTCATGCACAGAGGAGGGGCTCAGATACTTGTCGAATATCAACCAAGGCCCGGGCTTTAAAAGGCCAGTCAGAGGCTACAGCTGGGTGTTTCCTGGCAGGGCCTGGACAGCATCTGGCCGGGGACTGTGCTGGCTCCCTGACTTGGGCCCAGTGGCACTTTGCAGGTTGCCCTCTCTTGGAGAGGCAGTTCCCATACCAGGACTTGCCTCGCCATGGCTCATATCCATGGGGACTGTGTGGCTGCAGGACCTCTGGGCACTAAGGCAGGCGGGGGGCCCTGGCACGAAAAGCCCTGCCTTCCCGGAGAATCATTCTGGAGCCAGTAGAGGGGCCTGGACTCCAGGGGAGGTTTCTCTTAGGAAATGCGGCCCTGGACACCTGCAGGCAGCAGCCCCAGCTCCCTCTCCCTGCCTGCTGGTGCTGCTCCCCTCCGTGCAAGCACACACCAGGTAGTTCACAGGGTGGCTGTGTGGCCGGCTGCCAGCCCTGTGTGGTGCGAGTGGGGGCCAGTCCTCATTTCCTGGGGGCCTGTGTTCACAGAAGTCCAGACGGACGGGCAGCCGAAGCTGTGGGGCTCTTCCCGAAAAGCAGGACCCGCCTCAGACACGCAGCTGGGCCGAGATCAATAGCCATTAGCTTTCAAGACATTGTCCACAAGAGCAGCCGGCTCTGCAGTACAGCTCAGGCCCCAGGGGTGGGAGGACAGTGTGGCTCAGTGCCCAGGTTTGGGACAGGGACAGACTGGCTGTCACCCATTCATGGTGAGACCCAGGCAGGCACCCTGACAGTTCCCAAACACCGTCTCCACGTCTGGGAGGTGGGGTGGGCACAGGCCTGTCACCCCAGGCTGCTGTGGGCTGTGTGAGATGCACTGTTGGGCACCTGGGCAGGAGCTGATGACACAGGCGGGACCACACCTCATGGGTGGCATGGATACAACACCACTCATGACTCATGCTGTGGAGACAAAAATGCAACCCAGGGGCCAGCAGGCAGCGTGGGCCTCTCTGAGAGGGAACACATGGCCACAGGCCGGAGAGAGACAAGTGAGACATGGAGGTGCCAACTCTCACCAGGAATGTTTAACAGGAGAAAACACAAAAGTTAATGGCAGCCCCTTCTTGCAGAGAACACGCATGCTCCTGACAGAATGGGTGGAGAGCAGAGTTTGGAGACCCGGGTAGGAAAAGCAAAAGGGGACAGGAAAGAACAGGCTTTGATGACCCCTTGGCCCAATGGCCAGGACCCGGGGGGCATCTCTCCCTGTGGGTGCCGCGGCCTGCTGGCTTGTGATCTTTCCTTGTACCTCATCTCACGGCCCTGGGAGCAGCCCTGAGGGCGGAGCCCCCACAGCAGGGAGGGAGCCCAAGGCGTGTCCCCGTGGTGCAGGGCCAGGGCTCTGGCAGCGGACTCCCAGGCAGAGTGGTGGGGAGTGGGTGAGCATGGTGGCTCCAGTGCAGGCGGGGGGTGAGAGGCCTAGTGCCTAGTGCCACAAGGGGTCCATGGCCATGCATAGTGGGGACCCTCTATGGACCTGACGGGACATGACCCTGGGAGGGAGGAAGGACGGGTGTGTCAGAAGGCACAGGGGTCTCTGACAGTCACCAGCGCTGCCCGGGACTGTCTGATAGCAGAGGACAAAGTCCAGCTACCCTGGACGTTGAAGCTTTTCCTAAGGTGACTCTAGCAGGGTCAGGTCCTTGGACGAGGGGCCCCAGGTAAGACATTGTTGGGGCTGCTGCCTTGGGCCCTCTGCGTCTCCTAAGCAAAAAAGCATAGCGACCTTGACCTCTGATTTGAAATATTCCAGGTCCCAACTGCTTTCTAGAGTGAGGTTCTCCCTGACACCTCCCACCACCCCAGTCTCGAGAAGGACGAGCCCCCTCCTCGGTAGCCATTGCTAATCATGCGGCGCTTACAAGTTCTTTCCTGGGCTGGGGCTGCCTTTTGCAAATCTATTCTTGTAGAGTGGGGGGCTCGGGGGAATTCACGTGAATTAACACCGTGACATGGAAAAATGAAACGGAGATGTTAACCTCATTAAGTCAGTAGGAATCGCTACCTCCCTGAAGAGTCTTCTACCTGGAATTTCTGAATTGCAGTCTGCTTACTGAAAGCCAGCAAAGCACGGGTCATGAGATTGAGCAGGAATCCTGAACATCTCTTCCAAGCAGTGACACCTGTCTACACATCAGAGAGACGAGCCAACGTTCTCGAGAGCGGAACGTAAGGGAAGGTGTTGCCATTCCGGGCATGGCTCTACAACGCAAGGCATCGCATTAGTGCAAGACCGAAGAAATCGCATTGGCCCAGGGACAGTCAGCAAACCAAGCCCAAACAAGCAGCCCCTGGCTCCCCCGGCACGTGCTTCCCGCACAGACTTTGCAGAAAGCGACCAAACTGCCCTGACAGCACTCTCGGCGAAAAGCAAAAATGCTGAATCGTAATCAATGGTGAACGAGGGGCTCGTGCTGGATGCCTGTGTCTCAGCAGACAGGGAGAGCCAGCCCTCGGCAGGTCTGGCGGCAGCGGGCTCGGGCTAGAAAGCATCTGTGTCACCCGGACGCTGCCAGCGGAACCCAACTGCCCCAGCCCGCCCGGCATGGCCATCTCCAGTCACCTAGTGCCATCTGTCTTGAGGCTCTCTGCTTTGAGAAAATACAGAGGCTCTAATTTCAGATCAGCCAAAGGCATCCGCAAATATCGTCCTCTCTGTTATTTTAGTTCCCGAGGACGCTGCCCCCAGGCAGCATCCCCCGAAGAAGGTGCCTAGGGCTGAAGCGACAACTCACCTGCCTCTGCCGGAGTCTGCTCGGTAAAAAGGCCGCAGTCTAGTTTATTAGCGATCACCAGGCGCTCTACGGACCTGGAGCAGCGGCTTTTTCATTAGGGAGTGTCGCTGCGGGACGTCAGAAGCGATTGGCGGATGAGCTGAGTCCCACCACGGTGGAGTTTTGAGGCGGCGAGTCCATTAGCTCTATTAGGGCGTTTTCATCTCAGCAAAGGAGGCTGAATTATTCACGAGCGCCTCTTTCCCTAAAAGCTCGGGAAGCGCAGCTCCCCGGTGCAGCCTGGCAAGGCCGACGCCTGGCATGAAGGGTTGGGGTGCAGCCCAAGGTGGGGGGTCCTGCCCTTCCCTCAGACCCACCCTCACGGCCTCCACTGCCCTGCATGTCAGACACGGCCCCTCGGAAGCACAGGTAGAAAGGGGCAGGCCTTGTGATTTGAGTGGGGGACAGAGCTTGCAGCCTCCAAGTCCCACCCCCCTCGAACTGTGTCTGCAGCGGGGAAGCCAGGGTCTCCACGGCAGGGGACCACCTCCCACAGCAAAGTGGGTCTCGAGAGGCCTCAGCACACGAACACGCTCCGCCTCCCCTCCGCCGGGATATACCCCAGATTGGTAGATCCTACACTGCCAGTACCTATAAATGGCAGGAATGTTCTAGAAGCCTGCTGTTTGGACACCACACTGCTACTCCCTCCAGGCAGGGGCACAGGAGCCATTCTTCACGGCACACATCCTGAGCGGGGTTTGGGAAATGCTCTGAGACAGCAGCACACGAGGCCACGCTCGGGGCTGAACGCTGAGCCCGGTCCAGGGTCCTGACCTCTAAGGGACTGTGCGTCATCCCAGGATGCCTACAAACTCTCAGCGGGACATGATCTGCCAGCTGGGAAAGTGCGCCAGTGCACGCGGGACGCTGGATCGAGGCGGAGTCGTCTGTCCTGTGACAAATGAACAAGCACGGCGGCTGCCACTGGGTGAGGGCGGGGACAGGAAGTCAGTGCCCCAGACGCCAGGTGGAAGGTAAGCGGAATGGGAGGCCAAGAGGGGACCTGGGATCTGGGGTGCCTGGCACTGGGCTACTACCCGGGCAGGCCTCGGTGGCTGACCCAAGATGGTTGTTCCCCAAAGGCCCAAGCCCGTCTGTCAGCTCACCTGTCCTCACCCCCCATAGGTGCCCTGAGCCTCACTGCCGGTGGTGGCATCAGCCTAACAGGCTCTGAATGAGGCCTCCCTTCCTCCCGGGCCACCACTGCCCCGTCTCGGTCAGCAGCCATGGACGTGGCTTCCAACGCCCTCCCCTCAGCCCCGGCACCCTCGTTCTCTCCCTGTGGCTCCTGCAGCTCGGCCCCTCTTCACCTGTCCTGGCCTCACTCCACTCGGTCCCCCTGCCCCCCTTATTCCCTGCTACCGGCAGGCTTCCTCACTACTGCAGGGCTCTGACTCTGCCCTGCTCACACACCACCGATGGCTCCCCAGTGCCCTCCGAAGCCCCTTCACTTGGCATTCAAGGCCCTCCCCAATCCGACCTCAAGCCACCCCCACTCTGGCCTCTCACTCTGTCCATCACATCCCTGATGGCTCCGTCTGGGTAGCTGCCACTTCCTGCTCTCTACGTACACCTCCAAGTTGTGGTTCAGGCTCTCACATCTATTGGAACGTTCTTCTCAGTTTCCGTGTTGAAGCCTTCAAGGCCCAGCTCAAAGACCCCCTGCTGCCTTCTGCATGAAGCCTTCTGGGCTCTCCCTTAGCTGGCTGTGGCCACCCCCTCCTCGGAGCCCTGGCAGCTCTTTGGGCTTCCCCTGTGACATGCTTTGCCTCCTAGTTACTGTCAGAGTTATTCGGGTTCTGGGGTGGACTGCGTGACTGTTCCCAATCCCGCACCCATCTCTGGACCCACAACCTTTGCCATGTGACTTTGTAGTTCTTCCCATTGGTGGGGGGAAGATATTTTCCTGCCCCTTGACTTTGTGCTTGGCCATTTGAGCAGAGATGACAGTATTCTGGTCCCACCCACAGGTTTTAGGAGACACTGTATGCTTCTGCTGTTCCTCTGGCACTTCTGCCACAGGAAGAATGTGGCTGGGATAGGCCCTGGTTAAGAAGGATGGAGAACAGCTGGACCAAACCTGCAGCTGGGAGACAAACCCAGTCTAGATGAGCTGACCCTACTCAACCACAGACATGGAAGCAAGAAATGACAATAGTTGCATGGCACTGACTTTGGGGTTGTTTGTTACATAGCATTTGGTGGATAGCTAGCTGATACAGCGTCTTACCTCCCTTCCTCCCTGGGAACTGCTTGGGGTACCCATGCCCACTAGAGGGCCAGGCTTAAATAACTTAGCTATTTGATAGCCATGTTTAGTGCTGTATGAGCACTGGGAGTGGTACCCAGTCTGCTGACGCGAAAGGATCCCAGCTCTTAGAGGCCATCACCAGAGGCCCACAATTGACACTCAAGCATCCAGGTGAAGAATCCACACTAGGATCCAAACGGCAGGATGGCTAGAGCCCGTAGGCACCAGAACACGGAGCTGAAGGCTGACAGGGAGGGCAGGGAAGGCCTCTGGGAATGTGGGTTCTCATCCAGAGGGTTCCCCAGGGGGTGGACAACAGGTTGCACCTGTGGGGTTCCGAGGGCCGGTGAGTGGGGTGGAAGACTTGCATCTCACCTCGGTTATACCAGACACTTTACTTGCCATCCTACGGGCGAGGCCCTTTGAGCTGTCTGGTCTGTGCCTGGGATTTTCCTGCCAGCTCACCTGACCTCACCCCTCCCCTTCCAAGCACCAAGGCAGCCCCAGGCTCTCTGAGGACATAGTTCAGGTGCACGTTTGACTTCACCGGTCAAATGCACTGGGAGAACGCCGCACGTTCAGTAGGATGTATTATGGCGTCATACATATATACATACATACATACATTATGATACACACATTTCATCCAGTAAAAGCATTTGCAAGCCCAACTTCACATCTAGCCAACATTCCAGTGGAGTCAAAGAGTTGGCCATCTCTTCAGAGCTGCCCGGAAGGAGCAATAGTGCCCAGGAGGCACCAAAATGGGCACAGGTTGGCCTGAGTCCCCTGACACAGTCGCCCTCTGTGGTGCCCAGGCTGCGGGGGGAACCGACCGAGACTCCCAGTGCATCAGCAACAAATGCCCTCGGAGTGCTGTCCCCCGGGGGTGTGTAGGACGGAAGGCGGCTGGTTCCCAAGAGAGACCGCCCAGGCCCGCACGCCAAGATGCGGCAGCACACAGGGGCCTGCTGCCGAGAGCCGTGACTCCCCCCAGGCTGGTGTGCTTTGCTGACCCGAGGGTTTGGGGCAGGCCTGACATTTTACTTCCTAGAGTTAGAGGCGGCCCAGAGGGAGGAATGGACTTTGCCTGTGGGTTTGAGCTGGTTTGGAACTTACAGGGCTCTCAGGTTCAGCAAAGGCTAACGCCTTCTTGGGGGAATGCACTTCCGATGGGACTTGGATCATGGTGGGGGGACGACGCAGTGACATCATGCTTCCCCGAGGGTGAACTAGCAAACCAGGTGTTCTCCTGGCCTCTAGATGCCATGTCCCTCTGGGCAGCCTCTCACCAGCTCGAACCCACAGGCAAAGGGGGAAACGACGGGCTCACCACGTCGTCCTTTGCTCTGAAAACGGAAGGGGCAAGAGCCCGCGACCCCATCCCATCCCACGGGCGGTGAGTGCGGTTCAGTGATTGGGCTGAGAGCTAAGCAGCTGTCAGAAGTCTATCTGCTCAAATCAAAGCAAACTTCTGTAGATCAACACACAGAATAAACCCGACTTCACATTTCTCATGGGGACGTGCTCTGTGGACAGGCACCGACAGAGCCTGGGGCTTGTCTGGGGAGTTCGCTTCAGAGAGAACAGCAGCGCCTGCTCGGGGTGCTACGGACCTCCCACCCACGCCCCTGCCTTCAGCTTGCGGGTTTAGGGAGAACGAAGACTCATTACCTGTAAAACTGGAGCTGTCTTTTGGGACTCCCATACCGAGTACTTCGGACAGCAATGGAGGAAAGAGAAAAAACGGGGAGAGGGAGAGAAGAGAGACAGTCCACGGTTGGCACCAGCCCGGGAGGCGCAGCTCAGGCAGCGTCGCCGACGTCCCGCAGCCCCCGGGCCCCACCCTCCGCCTGCTCGGGCCGCGCGGGCGCCAAACGCTCTGCAGCAGCGCCACCCGGCGGCCACGGCGCAGAGGCCGGGTGTCAGGCGTCCTCCGCGCCGGCCCTGTTCCCCACGTGAACCCGGGGTGGGGCATGGGACTGAACATGCTTCAGGACGCGCTTTACAAACGCTTCAGAGCCACCGTGGAAACCCTCCGACCCAGAAGCGCAGGTCAGCCCTCCCGCTGCCACACCCGCAGTGACGCCCTCCTCCGTGGTTTCCACAGACCCCGGCTCTGGTTTGGGCCCCAACAATTATCTAGAAAGGACCAGCGAGCCGCTGGGGTCCCGCCCATGCCCCAGTCTTTCACGGTTCCGTGCGCCTCCCGTCCTGGAGCTGGCGGCTCTCACGCAGCGCCCTGGGCGCCGGGCAAACGGAGACGCCCAGAGCTGCGTCTCGAAGCGGCCTCCGTGGGAGGAGGTCAGGGGCGCCCCGTGAGCATCTGGCCGCCTCCGCCCCTCTGGGCGCCGGAAAGTGGGCAGACGCGGTGCCCACAGGAGGCTGTAGCCTGGCTGCGGGCGCGAGGGGCACTCTGGCAAAGGAGAGCAGTGCGTGGCGTGCCCGAGGGCCTGCGCGCTCACTGTTACCCTTGAGCGAAATGTTCCATCCATATCCTGGCTCATTCCCACCGGAAGAGCTTTGCCTTTTCTCCCCCACTTTGGTTGTTAAAGCTTCCGGTCCTTTCCTGGAGGGAAGCTCGCAGCGTGCGCCTCGCAGCCCCGTGAGAGGCAGAGCCTGTGGGCCCCCTCAGTCCTTCCCTATTCCCAAGGGGAGGGCAGTGGCTTTGGGGAGCCCTCCTCAGAGGCAGGACGGACCCTGGAAGGGGGCTGGGGCAGGGGTCGTGGGGTCACCTGTAGAGCATCCCCGGGGAGCCCGTCTGCCGCTGGGAGAGCCGAGCTGGGGAGCCCGTTGTCGATTCTGGATACATGGAGCTGGCCTCACTTGTCCAGACCTGCTCGGTTTTTCACGGAGGGAAAATTCTGGAAGAAAAAAAGCAAAATGGGGAAGGTAAGGTGGTGGTTAACACAGATGAACCAGGTTTAGCCAGGAGGCCCTGTGGTCGTAAAGGCCCAGAGGCTAAGTTCACAGAGCATCCGTATGCCCCCATCAGACAGATGGACAGGCAGGCCCCAGGGCTCAGATAGGGGCTGGGATCAGGTACAGTGACCGGGAAGATTCCCACTCCATCACCCCACATTGCCACTCAGGCAGCATGGGGGTCCTTCTGCATCTCCCTGACTGCTTTTCTGAAACCCTGGGAGGGGTTTCCGCAGCCCACGCTGTGCAGAAGAGACGGCCCCAGAGGGCACCTGTGCACCGACTGAGCTCCTAACTGCCTTCCCCTCCCAGGCTGCGGCACAGCTGTCCCCCAGGGTCATCCTGATGCCTTCACCTGGCCCTGACTCCAGCGCATTGTGGCTTCCTAAGCTTCTAAGACAGGCAGCGCATCAGGGGCACCTCCCCTCAAGTGTGGGCTTGGCCTGGTGACTTGGTTCTGACCAGCAGAAGTGACACAGGTTGTGACTTCTGTCTTGCTGGCAGCTGCTCCCTCCCTGGCTCTGATGGAGGAAGCTGCCCTGCTAGAGAGGTCCATGTGGCAGGAACTGAGGGCAGCCTCTGGCCAATAGGCCCTGAGCTCTCAGTCCAAGAACCCACAAAGAATTGAGTCCTTCAAACGACCACAAGAGCTGGAAAGCAGATCCTTCCTCAGCTGCACCTTCTGATGAGAGCCTGGCCCTGTCCAGCACCTCGACTGGAGCTTGGGGCAGGGAGATCGAGGGGTTGTTCCAGAGCAGCAGACTCAGCCCAGCTCGGCCTGAACGCCTGATCCACAGAAACTGCAAGATCACACACTGGGCTGTCTGGAGCTGCCAAATTTGTGGTTGTTAGTGGCAATAGATAGAGCGTATGAGTGCCAGCATCCTGCTGTCCACTCTTCCCCCACTGCCCCTGGGCTGAGCCTCTCTCCCCCGAGCCACTGGGTTGCTTCCTAACTGCTCTCCTGCTCCTGCTCAGCCCCGCAGTCCCTGCCCCACCTGACACTCACCTCTGCCCCTCGCGCAGGCCACGCTCACGGCCTCACAGCCTCACAGCCTCACAGCCGCCTGTCTGTGGCACCCATACCGCAGCCCTTCTCAGTGAGCTGCCCGACTGCTGTGCTCAGCATCCCCTCCCAGCTCCCCCTACGACACTGGCCAGCCCTCTGTCTGCACGCGGTCTGTGGTGTTCTGGTTCCCCCTCTGGGGTGTGGGCTCCACGAGGGCAAGGGTTTTGCAGGTCTCACTCGAACAGGGCCTGGCTGCCGGAAGGGTGAGGTCCCCTGATGTAAAATCACATGTTCCTGCAGCCTTGGGCAGAGGGATGGTCTGGGTTCAAATCACAGGCTGGGCACAGTGGCTCACACCTGTAATCCCAGCACTCTGGGAGGCCAAGGTGGGAGATCACTTGAGGCCAGGAGTTGGAGACCAACTTTGGCAACACAGTGAGACCCTGTCCCTACAGAAAATCTAAAAATTAGCTGCGCACGGTGGTGCCTGCCTATAGTCCCAGCTACTCAGGAGGCTGAGGTGGGAGGATCACTTGAGCCCAGGAGTTTGAGCAGTAGTGAGTTCTGATCACGCCATGTGCCCCAGCCTTGGTGATGGAGCAAGACCCCGTCTCTAAAAACAAAGAAAACAAAACACAGCCCTGACCCCCACAATGGCCCCAGAAATTGGTGGGTAACCATACACTTATTCCAGCGTCTGATCTGGAGCTTTGTCATCGGACGCTTCCTTTTTCCCAGAACAGTCACCGGGAAGCTGGCGTCCTCGATCACTCTCTGCAACACAGGTTAGGTCCCACTAAAAATTGAGGTTTCCTCTGGGTGAGGGTGTGAGCCTGTGTGTGGACCTGCTAGAGAAACGGGGACAGAAGACGCAGTGAAGACTCCGCACCATGATGACCTCAGAGGAAGTGACGGGGTTGGGAGGGTCCCCCTGAGTTTTATTCACAAAGAACCTCATTCAGAATGCGGTGACAAAGGAAACAAAATGGACTGAAATCCGTATAATTTGTGTTGCGCCTCTCTGAAGAAAGCGGCTGGTCACCCAGCCTTGTGCATTCAAGTCCTGTGGCATTTGGGGGCTGGAGGTCTCAAGGGCAGACCCTCCCTGAGCCCATCCGCTGCTCATGCATTTTGCCCTCTCAGGTGAAATCAAATTGTCTCACTAAAGTCATTAAAAAGCTGTCATTAAACTCCCAGTGACGGTGCATTCCTTAACGCACAGAACACTCACTGAGGCCCTACTGTGTGCAGGTGCTGGAGGTTTCCCATGTGAACAAGAGTCCCTGTCCCTGAGGCTCACCCAGGTGGCTGAGGGACACAGACGGGAAACCATGGCCACAGAGCAGAGGGTGTCACAGAGCACCAGGCACAGGCCTTATGGGAGCGGAGCCGTCACCATGGCACGTCCCCAGGGAGCCCCCCATGGAGGATGCATAAACAGACATGGTCCCCAGGCCACAAGGGAGAATGGGAGGCAGGATGTCCCCACAAAAGCTTGCAGAAGGACTTGGGGGCAGGATGCCTGTGCCCTTAATGGCCGCCCCACGGCCCAATCTCTCCTCACTGGCTTTGCCTGAGCCCAGCTACAGAGCGGTGGCACTCAGGGGTGTTTTAACTTCTAGAATCACATACTCATTTTGCATTTGAAAAGGTTTGGGGACCAAGAGTCTCTGGTTCCATGGATGTGGGCAGGACCCAGGTAACGCTGATGCTACTGGCTCCGGGACCACCCTGAGAGCCACTGGCCTGGAGGCCAGGTCCTAGACCAGCATGCCAAATCCACCCATTTTTGTAAATAAAGTTTTATTGGAACACCGCCATGCCCATTTGTTTACAAATTGCCTAAGGCTGCTTCTGAGCTACAACGGCAGAGTTGAGTAGTTGCAGCAGAGACTGGCTGGTTGGCAAAGCCTAAAATATTCACTGTCTGGCTCTTAATAGACAAAGTTCGCTGACGCCTGCTTTGGGCCATTCAATCTCCTACTCCCAAGGGGACAACTCCCAGCGACTCCTCTCCTTAAACCACCGACACTTCTCCCATCTCTCTCTCACCTCTGCCCTTGCCGCTTCCTAGTTCACTGAGGACACAGAAGCAACCAGAAGCCAACTGGCCGGGACCCACCCTCCAGCAGTCAGCCCTCAAAGCTTTCTGCTCTCCCTCCCTCGGATGCCCGGATGAGCTGGCCACGCCGTGTCCACACCCTACTCCAGGGCATCCTGCAGCCCAGTCCTCCTCCTCCATGAAGCCCTATATCTGCGCACTGTGAATTATCATTCCTCCTGTCTCAGAAACAAAAACCACAGTTTCTTGGACTCACTTCCTCCTCCCCTGTTGTACTATTTCTTTCCTTCCATTCGCAGGAAACCTCCTTAAGAAGTTGTCCTTACTTGTCTGCAAGTAAGTCCTCTTCCTTTTGGCTCATGAACCAACTCTAACCAGCCTCTCCCTGCCCTCCGCTCAGTGAAAGCCACTCTTGCCAAGGTTGCGGTGGCCTCCCTGTTGCTAAGTCCGATGGCGCCCACGGTATCGTGGTGACAGTGGCACTGCCCGAGGTCCTCCTCGGCTCCCAGGACCCCACGCTCTCCGGCCGCTCCTTCTCAGCCCCCAGGCTGCTTCCTGATCATTTCTGTGGCCGCCCAGGATCAGGCCTGGAACCGCTTTTCTTTTCCATCCACACGAAGCCCCTCGGACTTCTGCCCGTCTCCTGGCTCTAAACTCTGTCACTATGTTGCACACCCCATGTTTATATCACACCCCTACCGCTCCCCAGCCCCAGACTTGTTTATCCAACTGCCTGCACGGAGTGTCTGCAAAGATGCAGAATGATTGCCTCAGATCCTTGGGCTGGACCTGGAGCTCCACCCGCCCACCCGCAGCCCTGTTCTTCCCACCACCGCTCACTCCAAATCCCTAGGAGTCATCTGACTCCTTTCCTCCCCCCACATCCCACATCCAATCATCACTGGGCCGGGACCCCACGCTCACCCCAGTTCTCCACCTGCCGCCAGCTGAGGCCACTGCCTTTTCTCTTCATCCTTATAGCAGCTTCTAACAGGCCTCCCAGCCTCCACCTTACCCCTGGCAGTCTGCTTTACAGGGCCAGCGTGAACCTTCTGGAACGTAAGTCACCCATGCCATTACTTTGCTCAAAACCTTCCAATGGCTTCCGTTGTATCCAGAGTAAGAGTCCAAATATCAACAGTGGCCTCCAGCCCCCGCCCTCACGACCCCTTCCACCTTCCAACCTCACCCCCCGCTGTGCCCTCGCTCACTGCCCCAGTCACGCTGGCTCCTGGGGGTCCCCTCTCACCCCAACGCTTCTGCACTTCCTCTTGCCTGAATTCAGCCTCTGATCCCCAAGACCTCTCTGACTTCCACCTTTGCTTCTTCATGCCAAGGTCACATTCTCACCCAGGTCTTCCCTGGACACCTCATTGGAAATCACAAGCCGTGCCTCCCCACGCACCCCAGTCCCTTCCCCGTACTATTTGGTATTTTCTCCCAGCACTCTCACCTGCTCACATGCCTCTGCTATTTCCCAGCTTGTCTCCCCACCGAGACGCCGGCTCTGTGAAAGCAGGGAGTTTGTCTGCAGTACTCCCAGCTGTGCCTGGCACCTAGCAGACGGACACTCAGGAGGTATTTGTTGAATGAATGAATGGATGGACGAATGCTTCTGCGACCCAGCCTGCTGAAGGCCCGCAGAGAGAGGGTACCAGAGAGGCGGTGGTGCCTCCGCGGTCTGCTGTTACCGCAGGCAGCACATCCCTCGGGGACGCTGGTGACAGGGCCTGCTCGTGGAGAGAGGGCAGCTTTCTCTGGAGGGTGCAATGCCCGCTCTGTCCAGTGGGGGCGCTCGAGGCAGCTACAGGTGCAGGGACGACAGGCAGCACTGGGCACACTTAGGGAGGCCCCAGGGAGGTCACCTGTCCCACTCCCCACCCCTCGCCTGGACTCCAAGAAATGCTGACCCTGGGGTCAGGCTCCCTCCGTGCCAGCGGCCAGCTCCCCAGCCCACAGCCACAGGCGAGAGCTGGACGCCCTCTGATGACCACTTTACAAGGAACAGCAGGTCGCCAACAGCGCCTGTTTCAGTCCTTCCCATGCACCCAGCGGCCCAGCCGACAATCTTTGCCAGGGGAGAGGGTTGGCGAGCTTTCCCCAGAGCCCCCGCTTTGCATTTCAGGACGCAGAGACCTCCGTGCGCTGCACTGCCACTGTCCAATCAGGAGCGACTGCATCCGCCGGCAGCCAATCCCTGTGCAGCCGACGTCCTAGTGGGGACCCTGGGAATCCCGGCTGGGGCAGCAGCTCCTTTTCTGCAGAGGGCTGGGCAGAGCAAGCTGGGCGGCCCAGACCGACACCCCAAGGCTCGGAAGAGTAGGCTTCAAAACCACCTGACAGCACCAGACTCAGGAGCGGAGCCCAGCAGCTGAGAGGGCGCAGGCCTCGGGGGCCAGGCTGGGAGTCAAGTCTGGGTCTCTCCCATCTCCTGCACTTCCACCTGGTCTGTCTGTGACCTTGAACAAATCTCCCTGATTTGTAGTTAGAGACACAGAAGCGCGGAGCTGTAGAAAGGCACGCGCAAACTTTCTCACGGAGCAGAGAAGCAAGGTGGGAGAATGCTTGGAACCCAGGAGAAAAGACGCTGAATAAATCCTAGCTCTTACACTTCGTGAGTTAGGCTGTGACCACAGGTGACCGAGAAAGGCTCCCATTTCCTTTCTTGTGGCCAACTGACTGTTTTGAAAACTCAGAAAAGTTGAAAAAATCAGAATAGCAATAAATACCCATATACTCTTCGTTCTAATCACAGACTGTTCACATTTTGCCTAATTTGCAGGCGTTCCCATTCTCTCCTCTCTCTTCCCCTTCCTCTCTCCACACACACACGTACACACACACACATGCACGCACACATACTTTTTCCTGAACTGTCTGAAAGTCAGTTGCAATCTCCTGAGCTTTACCCTAAACACTGCAGCACACATCTGAGAACCTGCCTTCCGTTACCACGGCACTGTGATTGTACCTAAGATAATTAATTCAGTATCACCAAATACACAGCCTTGACTTCCCCAGTTATTCCAAGATATCTTTTACAACTTAAAAAAAAAAAAATCCAGGATCCAATCAAGGCTCACAAAGGGCATTGATTATTTCTTAGTCTAGACGCGAACCCTCCCCCACAACCACCACTTTTTTGTTTTTGTTTTTCGTGACGCTTGAGTTTTTTTTTTTTTGAAAAGTTCAGGCTGTGTGTCTTGTGGAATCTCCCTCAGGTTTGATTTGTCTGACTGCTGCATCGTGGTTAGATTTAGCTAAACCTTTTCGGCGAGGCTGTGTCTTTCTGCATCCAAGCAGGAGGCACGGGCGCGAGCCAGTCTGTCCATAGTGGGAGGTTACTGGGTTAAGGTGGAGTCCACCAGGGCAAGGCAGGGAGGGTTCTTGGAGGCTGTGCGCATATCCAGTTCCTACAACCTCTCAGTGTGGGTGTTTTCTCCACTGCAGTTTCTCTAGAAAGGCCAACTATGTTGCCAGTTTGGGCTCTGAAGGCAGAGTTGGTGAAAGGACCGAAAGCTGAGCTCACAGAGGAAGAAAACACAGAAAGGAATCCTTGGAGGTCTTGGACTGCTATCAAAGCCACAGGCAGCCCCAGGCAGGCCAGGCTGGTCAGACTCTTTCAGAGACTGGCCAAAAGCCCATGGGGTCCCTATAGTTCCTGGGACCCCGGGGAAAGCCTGGGATTGGCTGTGAGGCTTGGAGTTGGTAGTTTTCTGGAAAAGTTGGACCCACAACATGATTTTAAACAAGGCCAAGTACATTTACACAGGCAAAGAGGAAAAGCCCAGACTACACGGATGGACAGGCATGGCAGACTGAGGTGAGGGGCCTTGCTGGGGACCCCCAGCATTCTCTCCCGGAGCCTCAGTTTCCTCATCTGCAGAATGGGGGGCCTAGCCTGCAGGACCACAATTTCTCTGTTGGAGCTAATGATAAACGACTGCATTATTCTGGGGGCAAACTGCTCCGGGGTGTGAGCTGCAGCCTGGTTTGCATAGGAGGGTATGAGGGTTCCTCACTTCTACCAGTCTCTGTGTCCTTTGCTGTTTGACTCTGCTGCCTGTCTGCACCCCCCCCACACACATGGGGGTGGGTGAGCTCCTGGTCCTGCCCCCCCCCATGTTCATGTGACATGCTGAAAAATTAGCCAGGCATGATGGCGCACGACTATAGGCCCAGCTACTTGGAAAGCTGAGGCAGGAGCATCGCTTGAGCCCAGGAGTTTGAGGTTGCTGTGAGCTAGGCTGACGCCACGGCGTTCTAGTCCCAGCTACAGAGCAAGACTCTGTCTAAAAAAAAAAAGAAAAGAAAAAAAACCCTAATCCAGCAGGGTTGTGAATACAGGGGTGGGGGCCCTGGGGGCCATCTCGGAGGTCTGCTAGTGCGGCACCAGCGGTGTCCTGGTCCTCACTTCTGCCTCTGCCCCCGTATCCCACGAGATTGCTGGGATGTCAGCTCCCAGGGCAGGGAGCTTCATCCCTGCTGTTCACGCCAGGCACTCGGTAAACGCTCAGTGAGCACGGACTGAGGGACAGACAGAGGAGGCTTGTGCCGTCTGGGTGTGGGTGTGGCACTTGGCAGTCTTGCGGAAGGCCCAAGGGCGAGGGCTCAGCCCCTGCTCATCCGGCTGATGTTACTTCGCATGTGGCTTCTCAGTCCCTGGCCGTCCTCCCTGCCAAAGCCCTGAAGTATCTGCTGTGACTACAACACGACACAAAGCCACCGCCTGTTGTGTGGGCCGGAGCCAGGAGGCGCTGGGGTGGTGACAGCGTGCCTCTGCAGAGACAGGAAGAGGCGTAGCTGCTTGAAACCGCACCGTACCAAAGGGCGCTTGCACAACGCACTCTTCCTCTCTCCCCCAGAAGCCAGGCACCCAGACGGGCGCCCACTCCGCCCCCGTGAGCGCGACCTGGCAGCAAAGGGTTAATTCTGCCCATGGAGGCTATGGGGTGTCAGTGCTGCCTGGGGGGTCACCTGGGGAACTAGAAGAAAGGCCCACTTGCCGTTAGGATGCCCCAGAGGGGGGCCAGGGGTCTGAAGGCCCACAGAACCCAGTTCCCACCAGCACCACTCGGATTGCTCAGACTCAGCCCACAGAGCGTGGGGAGAAGAACGGTGCAGACGTCACTAGAGGCTGGAGGTCGTGGCCAGGACCCCGTCTTTGTCACAGAGGAACCTCCAACCTCCAAAGGCCTGAGCTGAGGGGACTGACACAGTGATCTGCCAACCTGACCCTAAACAGCATGGATGTCACACGGTTCAGGCAACAGCAGAAGTACCTGGCCCCATCCATGAAGCCCAAGGTCATGACTAGTGAAGGGAGCGTTTGAGAATACATCTCATCAGTGCCTCAGTAAAATTTTTTTTTAAAAGATCACAGACTAGGCCGGGTATGATGGCTCACACCTGTGATCCTAACACTGTGGGAGGCCGAGGCAGGAGGGTCACTTGAGCCCAGGAGTTTGAGGTTGCAGTGAGCTATGATGACACCACTACACTCTATAGAGCCAGGGTGACAGAACAAGACTCTGTCTCAAAAAAAAAAAAAAAAAAAATCACAGACTAAAAATCGCAATGTTTTCAAAGCAACATTCAAATGCCCATTCCCTGATTACAAACACCAAAGCAACCCAGCACAGAGCCCACAGTCTGGACTGTTGCAAGGACAGTTCACGTTTGCATCTAAAGAGTGCCACAATTAACAAAAAATAGACAACAACTGAAGAATCCCAGCTCTTCCAAAGCAAAGTTTAAACGTATTTCCCCTGTACAACAGCCACCCAGACCCTCGCTGTGTCTCCTGCACCTACAGGCTGGGTAGGTGTCTCCCGACTGGAGCGACAAAGCTTGCCACAGGTCAGGGCCCTTTCCTCCTGCAGGGGAAGGGAGGCTCGGACTGCCAGGGTGGGGAGCCTGGCATTCATTATCTGCAGAAAGGGATTTAGCAGTGGCCCCTCCAGCTTCTACAATATGCGTCTGGGGTGAAAAGCTACCTCCACCCTGAGCCTGGGCATCTTCCTGGCCCCCACCCCTGCCATGCCAGTAACTTCTCAGAACTCAGAGCACCCTCTGAGATGCTATCTGAGGGTCTGGTCCTGCTGGGACAAGGGTGTGGGAGGGAAGGCCTCATCTCCCGGCTGTGGCCCGTGCAGCTCCATCCTGCACACTGGTGACCACAGGTAGCAAGTGGTGCCATGCGGGGCTGCTCACTGGGCAACTGGCTGAGGGGACCCCAGAGCTGCACAGACCACGTGAGCTGCAGCGAGTCAGGGAGGGCTGCAGGATCCCTCACAGGGCCTGTCTGGGTCCCCTCTCTGCTGCTCCTGCACCCTCATAAGCATGTGCCCAGGCCCCTGGCCCCTTCTCGTCAGCCACCCATTCGACACACACGCTGTAACGTGCCCCCGAAGGAAGCTTACAGCCACCTCCCTCCGTGACCACACCCTGCACCCATATCCTGCAGGGGGGAAGTGGAGGAGGAGAGGGCCAGGCAGGGAGGGAGGAAGCCATGGCTACCACAGACCTCCCTGCCCACTCCTTCCCTCCCCAGCCCATAGTGAGCTCGGGGCAGCGCACGGCCTGCCAGGGCAGAACTGCAGGGTGGGGAAGGGCTTAGAGGGCTCTTCCTACTCCACGCCTGCCCTGTGCCTGGCCCCAAGGACGGGATGAGAGAGGAGGGGACGGGGACCCATCTCATTCGTGTTCAAGGCACTCAGAGATGGGAAATCCCAGGCCAGGGGTTCCCGAGAGAGAGCAGATGGGCAGGACTCTCTCCAGGGGCTGCCCAGGGCCACTCAGCAGCTGCCACCACTCCCCCGCGTAGGGACAGCAGTGGCCCAGCAGCGCTCTTGATCTCCTGGCGTCTCCCCCCTCGTCGCACCAGGGATGAAAGCAGAAGCCACTGGAGAGCTGTGTCATGGTCAGACACCTCTGTGGGGTGCCGGGCCCAAGCTGCCCAGCCGCTGACACAGGAAGCCATGTGGGGCTCAGCCTGGGTGGGGCAGGGTGTCTGCAGGGGACGCTCCCCCTTCCCCTGGCTGCAGCCATCCCACAGGGGGCATGGGCTCAGGGGTACAGGCTGGCACAGTTAACTCTGGGCATTAGGGGAGCACTGAGTCCTGCTCAGGGAGCTGGGGCTGCCCGCTCATCAGGCACAAGACCCACCCTGGGAAACTCGGTCCCCCAAAGCACCCCGGTACCTGCTCCTGAACGGGAAGACGGGAGGCCAGACCATGTTCCGAGTGTACGCAGTGGACAGCAAAGTCACGCGTTGACTGCACAGCAAACCACCTTGGGACCACAGGGCCCAAGAGGAAGTTGGCACAGCGTGTGCCGGGGCCCCATGGCACGGCCATGGCAGAGCAGAGGAGCCTGGCACAGCAGGCCCCTGTGGGGCACTGGGGTGTGGCCTCCGGTCTCAGGCGTGCCTGGCGCCATGACCCAGGCGGGAGGGCCCAGACACCTCAACCCTCCTGGCAGTCAGTGGCCAGAGGGAGCAGGAGGCAGATGGAGGGGGCAGGGAGTGAGGTCAGCGTGAGGGGGAAGCACCTGGGTGCGTCCCCACCCTCCTGCCCACAGCAGGAGGCAGACTCTCCCTCCCAGTCTGGGAGCCCCTCTCAGGGCAGGCAGAGCTGGCCCTGGTGACGCTAAAGAGCTCTTCCTTCCTGGTGCCAGCTTTGCACTGGGGTGTGCCACACACCCGTCATCTGTGCTTCCTTATCTGATCTTCCCTGCACCCCAGCAAGGGGTACCGTAGGTGACATCACAGATGGTCCAAGGGGCTTGGGTACACAGTTGGGACCCCAACCCAGGCTGGCTGACTGAACGGCTGTGCTCTGAGCTTCCCATCGAGAAGCCTGGGGCAGGCTCTGTTCCCCCACCTCCCATCCCCAAACCCACGCAGTGCCAGGATGCAGCAGGGGCAGGCCGCCGATGAGGGGGGCGGTCAGGCAGGAGGGGGGACTCTCCCTGCTTTGCCCTTCCTTTGGGGGAGGCCCCACCTTCCTCCCATACCCGTGAGCCAGGCTCCCTGGTGACTCACGCCGGGCAGAGCCCAGGTTCTCTCCAGTGTGTGGAAAAGGAGGACTCGGATGGAACATTCCATCTCCCGCGGTACCAGCCACCTGCACGGTACTGAGTCCCCAGTCCCAGCCCGCCCCTCATATGTGATTCTTCCCCAGGGTGGGCACGGAGCTCTGCACACGCCTGAGTCAGCCGGCTCGGCTCCTGTGCGTCAGATCAGAGGTGCTGCCAGGGTCCCTGGCAGATACGGACATGGGCTGAGGTGGGGGGAGGTAGGAGGAGGAAAAAGGGAAAGCAGTTTGGGTGCTCAGTAAGAAAGCAGAGGTGTCGACAGGAACAGGAGGGGGAGAGAGGAGGAGGAAGAGAGGGTGGGAAATAAAGAACACGTGAGGGAGAGTCGGGGGGCACGCTGAGCCTGCTCTGGGCCTCGCCCCCCAGCCTCGCTGCAAAGTGCACTTTACAGATGAGAAATTCAAGGCCCACAAATACTGAATAACAACCAAGGTCGCTCAGCGAGTCAGTGGCAAACCTGGGGCCAGAGCCCGGGTATGACTGGCTCTAGACGGGGGTTCTTTCCTCCACGCACACCGCCACCTTCCTGCCTGGGAGCACTCCCTTGGACTGGCTCTCGGCAGGCGACCTCTGCCGCCCGCCCCAAGCTGGGGTAGCAACAGCTATCCCCTCGTCCTTAGCCACGGAGATGTTGCTGTGCCCCCTGGGTGTGCGACCGCAGATACCCGCTGCCATCGCAGGCCACGGCCGCGGCCCTCAGGTCTGGAGAACAGCAGGTGAAGGCCGAGCGTTGCAGACAAGCACCTGTGACCTCGCCAGCTGCTTCACAGGTTCAGATGCACTGAACCAGCCTGCCAAGCCCAGCTTCATTCCTGACCCTTAAAAACAAACAGTACTCTCGGATATCTGCCAACTCTCTTTTTAAAAAGTTACTTGGGACCAGGAAGGCAGGTGACTTAAATTTTGGGTGGCAAAGTAAGAAATGCCCCATTTAAAAGACACTATCAACAGAGTAAAAAGGCAACCCACACAACGGAAAAAACACTGGCAAATCGTGTGTCTCAGAAGGATTATATCCAGAATATACAGAGCAACAGAAAACCCAACAGCCCAATTGGAAAATGGGCAAAGGACTTGCACAGACATTTCTCCAAAGACGACACAAAAATGGCCAATAGGCACATGAAAGGTTGCTCGACATCGCTAACCCTTAGGTAAATGCAAATCAAAACCACAATGAGATACCCCTCACACCCATCAGCATGGCTTCTTAAAAAAAAAAAAAACCCAGAAAATAACAAGACGTGGGGCAATCAGAAGCCTTGTGCGTGGCTGGTGAGAACGGGGCACGCAGCGTTAGTGCAAGACGGTGCGGTGGCGCCTCTAAAGTTTACAAATAGAATTACCATATGATCCAGCAATTCCACCTCTGGTGTACACGCCGACAACCGAAAGCAGGGTCTCAAGGAGATTCGTGCACTCACGTTCACAGCAGCATCATTCACAACGGCTGCAACGTGAAAGGAAACACCCATCCACTGACAGATGAGTGGAAAGCAAAGCGCGCACGCACACGCCACGGAATATAACTCAGCCTCAAAAGGGAAGGAAGTTCTAACACACGGCACGGCATGGGTGGACCTTGAAGACATCACGCTAAGTCAGACACAGAAAGACAAATCCTGTGTGATTCCACTTGCACGAGTAGTCGAATTCTAGAGGAGTCAAATGCAGAGACAGAAGGCAGGAGAGTGGGTGCCAGGGGCAGGGGAGCGGCTGGGGAGCTAGTGTTTGATGGGGGCAGAGTTCCAGTTTGGGAAGACACAGAGTCCCGGAGACGGGTGGCGTGACGCTGTGCAGCAATGTGAACGTGGTTACCGCCACCGACCTGCACACTCACGTAGGGTTAAGGTGGGAAATTTCATGCTGTGTGTATTTTACTACAGTAAAAAACATGGAAAAAAAAGAAAAGGAATACTTGATTTAGTCAACAGCGGCTCCACCTCCGCATTATGTGTTTGAACCAGATATTTATGCTCGATCAATAAATGTGGCTCCCATGGCGGCTGCCTGGCCCGCCCACCACACATGACCCCTGCTTCCGGAATCATCTCACTGCGGTGTGGCTGGCGACAGTCTATATGCTGAGTTCTGGAGGAGGGGCTTCCAGGAAAGTTCTGCTTTCCCCACGGGAAGGGACAGGCTCTCCTGCACATCCTTGCCATGGAGGCTGCATGTCCAGTGCTGCTTCCATTCCAGCAGCAGGAGTGGTGCGGGGGCACCTGCGGCCAGGTCGGGGTGGGACGCTGGGCTGCAGCAGGTCGTCCTGTGTCGTCCCCCGGCTTGACCACAGAACAAGATCCTGGCCGGGCCCGTCTTGGGACCACCAAACATCTCCTCCTGCTCGGTGGGGACCTCACAGCTGTTCTCCTTCTGGCTTGTAGATATTTGCACAACTTCAAGAGCAAGAACTGAATCGATCTGCTTTGATATAACTCACACTCCTTTGGGCCAGGGCTGCGCAGGTGCCAGGCTCTGGGGGATGCACGGTTCCCTCTGCGAGATCCCCACGCTGGTGGCCTCCACATCTTCCCCCGCGGGGAACGCGAAGCAGATTATTCCTCTGGGGACAACTGATAGGAAAAACAGGCCCTTTGCATGCTGATTTGAAATCAGCCTCCTTGTAACTTCTACCTGTCAGGCCACTCTGCTCTCTGGTCCCTCTCTCCTGTGACATTCCTTTGAGCGTCTGAGGATGCCTAGCATCGCTCGCCCCACTCCACAGCCAGGCACTCTGTTCTTGGGAACAAATGTTGCTTCTTTTGATCCTTCCAGACAAGGTTTCTGACTTACGCTAATAAATATAATTGTGGCCGACGCTGCGCAGCACGATTCACTCGGTCTGTCCCACCGAACCGCTAAAGGCAGGCCTGGTGACTGTGCCCGCTGCACCCACGAGGATGCTGAGGTGGGGTCAGGTGGCTGGAAAGTGGGAGCCCAAGTGTCGGCCGCAGAGCCTGATCGGCCGCCATTCAGCGGGGCCCGTTCTCGGACAGCAGCACTCTGGCCACCCTCTCAAAGCTGTTTCAGTTTGCACACCCTTCCTGAAGTGGCAGAGGCCCCCAGAAGCAGGGCAGTGTCACCTGCCGCCTGGTCGGTAGCAAGTGCAGCCGGGCGGCCTCCCTCCTTGCTCCAGGATAGAGTCCAGCAAACTGTGGCCTGAGGGCCAAATCCAGCCTGTCACCTGTGTTTGTGTGGCCCTCAAGCTAAGAATGGTTTTCACATTTTTAAATGCTTGGAAGAAAACCAAAAGAACAACATTTCAGAACACTTGAAATATATATGAAATTCAAATAACAACATCCATAAATAAAGTTTTATTGGCACACAGCCACACTCACTTGTCTCAGTCAGCTCAGGCTGCCGTAACAAAATACCACAGACCGTGTGGCTTCAACAACAGGCCTTCATTTCTCATGGTTCTGGAAGCCGGCAAACCCAAGATCCAGGCGCTGGCAGATTTGGTTTCTGGTGAGGGCTCTCCTCTTGGCTTGTGGACAGCCTCCTTCTTGCTGGGCCCTCACAGGGCACACAGAGAGACAGCTGTCCCATCACGGGGCCTCTGCCCTCCTGACCTCGACTAGTCTAACCTTGGTCCCACATACCTGTACTCATTTTCTGGACCCGAGTCTAGGACTTCACCTCTCTCCGTGTGGCGTTTCAATGAAGCGAGACAACCGGTACAGAGGGCGTGGCACCACCTTCACGCACACTCTTGGTCGCTGTTACTTTGTTCATTCCTTGCCTTTGGGAGAAGCTTAGGTGGTCTGTTGATTTTCCGGGCCCCCTGGGATCCTGCTGGGGGTCTTCATCTCATGAGATCATAGCCTCCCTCCCGGAGACAGACGTGCTAATCCGCTCTAACAACTGGTATCCAGAAGGCAGACTCATTTCAGCAGCGGTGTGATTTGTAGCATTTTGCCCATCCCCGTTCAAAACCCCGCTCTGGGGGGGAAAAGGGTGAATGCAGGAGGTCCATCTGCCGCTGGTGCAGCTTCTGCCTGGGGGATCACGCGGCAGAGTCCAGAGGGATTTCCTGTTGGTGTGCACTCTGCAATGTCACCACCACTGGGTCCCACCCAAGTCATGTCACATACAAGCAGTGCCCCAAAGCCGACACATAGACGCAGACTTCATGGTCTAAAAGCTCTCTGCATTGTTTCCTGGGAGACACCTGTCCAGTGACATGTTATGCAAAATTTTCAAGACATGCTACATAAAGATGCCCAATCTAATTCAGTACTTTGGCCCCATGGTCTACTGAAAAGATCCTCTCTTGAAGGCCCTATGGTCCCAGAGGGGGTGGACACCTTGCTAGGGACAGAGGTTTGAAATGGTTCCACCATGATTCACAGAAGCTGGGGCAGGACCAAGGTGATGTTAGCACATAGCAGGAAAAGGGACCCCCAAGAGTGAGGTCCTCTCTCCACCCACCCAGCCCTGCCCTGTGGAGTCCCATCTGCTCTTCCCTCTGAGATGTCTGGGGAGCAGAGCAGTGTGGCCCAGCAGGCAAGCCCAAGGGACCCCACCTGGCCCCTGGGAGTCTGTGGGAGGCCCCTTTGCTGTGGAGCTAAAGCTGTTGGCAGGCGGCAGGCAGGTGGGTGCCAGTGGCTAGAATACACTTGTTTCCCTTTACGGTGGGATTTGAGGCTAAACCTGTGACTCAAATATCCCTTG
Source organism: Lepilemur ruficaudatus (assembly GCA_963574885.1). Classification (NCBI taxonomy): domain Eukaryota; kingdom Metazoa; phylum Chordata; class Mammalia; order Primates; family Lepilemuridae; genus Lepilemur; species Lepilemur ruficaudatus. The sequence goes on from CAUYRT010085166.1 coordinate 44,675, forward strand.
CCAAAAGATGTTCTCTCCTTGTATAAGAGAAACCTAATTATTGCAGAATCTCTCTCTCCATTTTAAAAAAAAATCTCTAAAGCTCCAAATCAATATCCATACACTAAAAACACCACCGAACAAGACTTCCCGTCAACCTTGGTGGTCGTCTCTAGTAGACAGGATGCCTCCCGAGGATGCTTAAGCACATGATGAAAAGCATCTGGGGCAGGGAATGGCACAAACTTTTGCAGTAAAGGGCCAGAGAGTAAATACTTTAGCCTTTCTGGGCTGGGCAGTCTCTGCTGCAAATACTCAACTCAGGCGCAACACCAGCCAGAGACGATGTGGAAATGAAGGGTGTGACTGTGTCCAATACAACTTTACTTACAAAAACAAATCATGGGCTGGGTTTGGCCCTTGGAAAATCATCTGCAGACCCCTGACTTATAACCTGTAGAAAAGAAAAAGGTGACCTCCACCATAATGAAATGAAAGCAGAGGTGCAAATCCTCATGACCACCACAGCCCATGCCGCTCTGCTCTGCGGGGAGCTGGAGCCCCAGGCGTGCCAAGCCACAGCCCTGTCCTTCTGTGGGGACGTTCTGAGTCTGGAAGGGGAGCCCCTCCAGGTCAGAGAGAAACCTTCCTGGCCAAGTGACACCCAGGCCACCTGCTGGCTCGGTCCCTGACCCCATTGCTAGGGGAGGGTCCCGGGGGAGGAGGAGAGGGTGCCAGAGGCCCTCGGGAGCCCTGAGAGTCCTTGCCCTGCTTCCACTTTGCTAGTAATTCCGACTTAGCATTGGATTGCGGGCCTGATTAATCTGCTCTGGAGTAAACACCACAGAGACGGCCCTCAGCCTCTCTGCGATGCCGCTCCCCGGCAGAGAGCTGAGGACAGCTGGCCGAGCGACGCAGGCTGCTGCCTCTAATGCCGCACTATTTTTGGTGACTCTTTTTGCCTCATTTATTTTTGATTTGAGTTGCTCATGCAGACTGTGTGTTCTCTTTCTCCCTCCTGCACTGAATTAAATACGTGCAGCATTTTAAAGCCCTGCTTCGTGTCACCTCGTGATCAGTGCAGATGAGCCAAGCACCTGGAGGGTATCGTCGAGGCGGGGCCCCCTGGCCCCTCCCCCAGCCCTGAGCCCGGTGAGGGGCCAGCCTGCCCTCTGTAGGTCAGGGATGTGGCCTCGCTTTTCTATACGCCATGGCCCTATGCTGAAGGCGGGCTTTGAATGGCTGGGGTCTGGGACATCCAGGATGCACCCTCTGAGTACTATGGGTGCAAGAGATGAAGGCACCTACCTGCGTAGGGCCCTGTGCCGGACCATTGTGCGGGGATCGGTGTCAGAGCCGCTGGCGACCCAGTGCAGTCTGAGGGAGGCCTTGGGATAAAGGCTTTTACTTGCATTAATTGATCGATTTTTGCCCCCAAATCCTGTGAGGTTGGTGCTGTTTTTAGCCACAGATGACAGCTGAGGAAACTGAGGCTCAGAGAGGTGAAGCTGGCCTGCCTTTGCCCCCTGGCGAGTGGCAGTTCTGGGAGTCTGCCCTCCAGACCACAGTCCTGTGCTGTGAGCAGCAGAGAAGTCCCGGGCAAGCGGAGAAACAGCCAAAGGCCCCTCCCAAGGGGTGAGCGGGGCTGTGCTCTGCAGATCACTGAGGACGGGCTGGGGGCGGGGGGAACAGGCAGGAGCTGCGGTGGCCGGGGCCGGGGTGGGGAGATGGCGGTGACCAGCAGCTGGTGAATTCAGGAGGTTGAGACTGCAGGGTCCGCCAGTGGGCGGACGTGGGGCCTGAGAGGAAGACAGGAGCGCAGGGTGGCTCTCCAGTTTTTGGAGGCGAGTTGTCAGGTCCTGAGATGGGGGAGTTGTGGCTGCAGCAGGGTTGGGGAGTCCTGGAGCCCGTGGTGGCTGTGGCCACTCACTGGGCCCCTCCTCACCCCCCACCAGGGTGGTGTCTTCTCTGGTGCCACAGGGCCTTTGCAGGTGCCGGCCCCTCTGCCTGGGATGCTCTTCCTAGAGCACTCTCTTTCTCTCCTACTGACTATGTTTCTGCCGAGAGCCCGTCTCAACCTGTGACAACTGTGCACTCGATTGTCCCCCAACCAGACGGTGAGCCCCAGAAGGTGGCCTCATGTCGGTCGCATTCCTGCTGAACCCCTTGTGCCCGGGGCAGGTCTGACACCTCGTTGGCGCCCAGCACACCTCTGCTGAACACATGGAGGTGAGCCAGCCCGCTCTGCACAAGTAGCTTTTTGCTTATAGGTAACAGACTCCGGCGTGAGGCGGAAGCCTGGCAGAGTGGTGGGAAGTGGAGTGATGGGAGGTCGCGGTCAGCTGCTCCTCCTGGGGAGAGAGAGGGTGCCCTCCAGCCCCAGCCGCGTCCTCCAAGGGGTCACAGCCAGCACTCTTAGCTCTGGAGTCCCCCACCAGGATGATGCCTGGCTCATGAAGCACACATGTAGAGCCAAGCATCTCACAGGCATGTGTGTGCATGTGTGCACACACTTACACAGACAGCTCACCACCTCCATCACCTCTACCTCCACCATGACCTCTACCATCACCATGACCACGACCTCTATCTACCTCTACCACAACTATCACCATCACCATCACCATGACCTTCACCTCTACCTCCGTCACTCCACCTCCACCATGACCTCCACCATCACCTAGACCATGACCTCCACCATCGCCATCACCATCACTATGGCCGCCGCCATCACCATCGCCATCACCATGACTTCCACCTCCACCTCCTCCACCTCTGTCACATCTACCTATACCATCTCCACCTCCAGCATCCCAGGCCAGCTCCTCTTCCTCCAAGGGCAAGGTAGGGGGGCCCAAGGGCCAGAGAACACTACCTAGTAATCCAGGGGGCCTCAAAACCCTGCCCCCAGAAATCCTAGAGGGTGTGCAGATTCCACAGTGGAACCCCAGGGCAAAAAGTGAATTCCAGGTCACGCTGCAGTTCTTTTTTGCCTTTAAAACTAATTTTATATCCCCTTTTGTGAAAGTGTGTCATAGTTCCTCCCCTTGCAGGAAGTTGATCAAGAGGATCTAGGGAGACCAGAACCAGGCAGGACAGTGTGTTCCAGGCCAGCCCTGGTGAGGAACCCTGATGGGGTCTAGGCAGAGCACACGCACCCGCGTGCATATGCACAAGCACACACGCATACACACCTGTGCACACGCACCCCTCCCATGCCCACTCCACCCGTCAGCTCGGCCGCCCACGGTCTGCTGCCCACTCTTCACCCAGAGAGCTGTGGGAAACGCCTCGCTTCACAGGCTGGGTGCTCCGCCCCAGGCAGGGCTGGCCCCTGAGACGCTCCAGAGAGTAGGTGAAGACCAAGGCCCAGGACCCCTACCCACACAGGGTGCAGTGCCCAGGACTTTGAGAGTTGCACAATGCCATCTGAGTGGCCCTCACACTCATCTCCAGGGACGAGAACACCCAGCCAGGGCCCATTTCTAACATGGACTCAGAGTATGCCCACAGCTCCTAGGAGGCAGGACTGCGGATTGGACAATGCGACGCAGTGCACCCGGGGACGCTCTTGCTTTCCTCCCTCTGGGCCCAGTTCCCTGCCTGACAGCTTTTACTGCAGCTGCTCGCAGAGGAATAGGGCAGGGCTGCCCCAGGGCCTCCCTCCGGGCCCAGGCCGAGGTCAAGGCTGCAGACACCTCCCCACTCAGGCCCTGAGCCTGAGGATCCCAGAGAAACAAGCACGGCCCGGGGCAGAGGAGGGTTAAACACCGCAGGAGCTCCGTGGGGCCTGGAGGGGCTGGGATGGGGCTGGGGGAGCAGCTGTGAGGGCGCTGCGTCCCCTGGTCTGCAACTTTATTTTCTCAATCTGTTGCCGGTCTGTTGGCACCAAGAGCGTTTCTCAGCCCGTTCTGGTATCGGAACCAGCTGGTCTTGTCCTTCTGAGAGGTCCATCCTTAAGGAGGATGGACACAGGAAGAAGAAGGTCTGTCCTGGTTGCAGGCAGGCCACTGCTGGGGTGACTGGGGGGGTCCCTTCCTACAGCAGGGGACCCAGTGCAGAGCAACGGGACTTGGCTCCCTATCTTCCTTGTGGAATCTAAGCCCTGCCCTGTACACCAAGTAGAAAACAATCTGTGGGTCTTTTTTGAGACAGAGTCTCACTCTGCTGCCTGGGCTAGAGTGCTGTGGCATCAGCCTAGCTCACAGCCTAGCTCAAACTCCTGGGCTCAGGCAATCCTCCTGCCTTAGCCTCCTGGGTAGCTGAGACTGTAGGCATGCACCACCATGCCTGGCTAATTTTTTCTATATATTTTTAGTTGTCTGGTTAATTTCTTTTTAGTTTTAGTAGAGACGGGGTCTTGCTTTTGCTCAGGCTGGTCTTGAACTCCTGAGCTCAAACGATCCTCCCGTCTTGGCCTCCCAGAGTCAATCTGTGGGTCTTAACAGGAGTCTGTCTTCACTGGTGCCAGTGGGGAGATCCCCCGTGAGGCAGGACTTCCTGGCCCCCACACTCATCAGCTGCCCTGGGGGGACAGCTATGCAAAACCAGCAGACTCCAGGCTGTACCTGCAGGCCACACTAAACTGAGGGGACCTGGGCCCTGCCACTGCCAACCCCAGCATCTCTAGCCTCTTCTAGTGCCGTGGCCGCAGCTGCATCCACCTGGCTGCAGCATCAGGGAGAGAGGGAACCTCCACGTCTAGCGGGATAATCAACGAGCCAGGGCCGAGAGAGCAACAGACACGGGGGTGGGGAGCCAGAGGCCATGTTCTCCCCACCGCCGGCAGTGGGAAGAGCAACAGTGATGCCCACAGCGTCTGCAGAGCCCAGCTCATCACACCCCTCTTCAAAGCATCCACAATAAAAGGGAATAAAGAAAATGCTGAGTGTCCTCTCAGAGCCAGATTGAAATTTTAAGTGAGCCAAGGTAGGAAGAAAACCCGGGGGGGTGGGGAGAAAACACGCATCGCTTCCCAATGAGACTGCGGTTCAAAGCCTGACTCAGCACGGCAGGGAGGGCGCAGGGTGCTCTCTGTGGATGGAGCTGCTGCCCCGCTTCCCGGGCACAGGGGCGGGTTTTAACCGCTTATACCCCAGGGTGGGAGAAGGAGGAAGAGGCCAATGTCTCGGTGTTTCCCAGATGGGCAATTTCAGAGAAATAGTTGCTTTCCATGGGGCGGCCACACAGGTGTCCTCTTGTGCCACCAAGCAACCAATCAGTCCTCCCAGCCACTTGGCCCTGCTCCCAGGTACGGTCGGGGTCTCTCCTTCTCTGGAGCCCTGGACAAACCCACACGCAGGAGGCGAGAAGGTAAGCCCCCATGCAGCGACTGGGCAGGCAGGCCTGTGCAGTGACAGCTTGGGGAGCAATGGGTACTCCCATGGGGGCTGCCTATCCTGGGCAGCCCTGTGCAGGGACACCCTGGCCACCAGGGTGGTGTCCAGCCAGGCACCCCCTGCTGTGCTTAGCATAGCGCCTGGCTCAGAGTGAGGCTGACTGCTCACTGCTGACCTGGGATATGGTGCTCACAATGTGCACGGAGGGCATCTAACCCCCCAGCAACAGCTCTTCTTGCTGCACTTTGGGTGGACTTCAGTCATGACCCTTGGAAGAAGATGGGGGGAACTACCCTGGACCATGTGCAGAGGGGGCTGTGAGCCCAGCAGAAAGGTGCTGGCCAGGTAGCGCGTATGACGGCTCTGCCTCTCGGACCAGGACAGAGCTCCAGGATGCCCCTCCCCAGGACCCCTCCAGTCCACAGCATGGATCTGCACCCCTGCCCTCCGCCAGGGCGAAACACAGGCTGGCATCTGGATGGGGGGGTTACCCTGAGCCCCCTGTCTGCCCCCAATGGGGTGCTGTACCCTGCCTCACCTGCTCAGGGGCCCTGCGAACCCACAGTGACCACTAGTGGGAGGCAGGCCTGGCTTCTCTCAGCTCCCCAGGCCGCCAAGCCCACCTCTGTGAACAGGGAGGGAGGCCTCCTTCCAAAGGCACCAGCAGGAGGTGGCAGAGACCCCACCCTGGATCCTGCTCCTAGTCACAGAGGTGACTGCTCAGCCCTGGCCCCGGGCCCAACACCATCAGCCTGGCTCCCACATCCCTCACCCTCCAGCCAGCAACGCTCCATACACCGCAGTCTCCGCTGAGGGCAAAAGAATCGTCGCCCGACTAGAAAGGAGCCTCAGAAGCTTCTGGAGGGAGCACTGTGGTTGGGGGCGTGGGTTGGTGTCCCCCAAAAAGATCTGTCCAAGCCCTAACCCCTGTACCTGTGAATGTGACCTTATTTGGCAAAAGGGTTTTTGCAGATGTAATTTTTAAAAATTTTTATTTATTTATTTATTTTAAGATGGGATCTCGCTCTGTTGCCCAGACTAGAGTGCAGTGGCATCATCATAGCTCACTGCAGCCTCAAACTCCTGGGTTCAAGTGGTCCTCCTGCCTCAGCCTCAGAGTAGCTGGATCTATGCACCACCATGCCAGACTAATTTTTAAACATTTTTTGTAGAGATGGGGTCTCGCTGTGTTTCCCAGGCTGGTCCTGTACTCCTGGCCCCAAACAATCCTCCCACCTCGGCCTCCCAAAGTGCTGGGATTACAGGTGTGAGCCACTGTGCCTGGCCTTATATACGTAACTAAGAATCCTGTGACAATCTCCTGGATTAGGTGGGCCCTAAATCCAGTGACGACAGCATCCTTATACGAAGAGGCGACGCAGACACCGAGGAGCCACGTGATGCTGAAGGCAGAGACTTAGGAGGCACGTCCACAAGACAAGGAACACCAGGGTTGTTGGCAGCCACCAAAATTAGAAAGGCCCAGGACAGATCCTCCTTCAGAGTCTCCGGAAGGAACCAACCCTGCCCATACCTTGACTCCTGGCCTCCTGAATGGTGAGAGAATAAATATGGTGATTTTCAGCCACCCGGGTATGGTACTAGGAAACTAGCACACCCACCTTGTCGCTAAAACCCTCTAAACTCAGGAGGTTGTGTGGGGAGCAGCGAAACAGCCATGTCTTGGGGGACGCGGCCCCTTTACGGGGCATGGATTCCCCAGCTCTGGCTCTGCTCCCCACCCTGGGGACCTTGCAGGGAGACTTGCAGAGCTCTCTGCATTCACATTTGTGAATCAAGCACTGGCGGCTCCTCCCCGCTCTCCAGGGCACTGTGAGAATAAATAAGGAATGGGTTCAGAGAGGATTACTGCCCCGTGAGCACGTGACAGACGCATGAAAGATTAATACCTGCCCACGCAGCGCCACGCCAGCACTGGAAGCAGCTTTACTCCGCCACACCCGTTAACGGCGCGCTCGATAAAACGCTGTGCTCAGGAAAACCATTGGACACCGCGCCTTCGCCGCCGCACCATTAACAGGAAAAATACACTTTCAAATGAAAACACTCGCTGCTGATGAGGCTGCAGTGAAACCGCTAGGCGCCGGGGCGTGTGGCACAATCCATTCGGGAAGTGACTGGGTAGCACAGGTCCGCAGCCCGGGACCCACAAATCCCACTTACGTAACTTCACCCTGACAGCCTAAGAGAGGAAATAAGGCGGGATTCGCAGAAATGTTCACCACGGCCTTATCCGGGAGAGCGACAAGATGCCAAATCTCTCAGGAAATAACCTTTAAGGGAATTATGGAGAAACCGGAGGACCTAGCATGGTCACTCGGCTACGGTTCCCTGCTTGGGAAGCACCAGTGCCACGCTGTCAGTGGAGAAAGCGGGGCCCCCGCGGGCGTCTGCACATGCTGAAGGCAGACCAGTGAGTGGCAGGAGTCATCCCCAAGCACGCTCATCCTGCCTCTGACTCAGTGACCCTCTCTGGTGGGAAGGGGACGCGTGTGGGAAGCAGGGAGGGGAGGTTCTGGGGTGGGGAGTCCTGCAGGAGGCTCCGGCAGGCTCTGCTTGCAGCCAAGGTGCTGGAGCTGTGTCCCCGTGAGGTTCCCCCTTACTTGGCATCCTGGTGACCCTGGCCCAGGAGCGAAGCCACGGGTGAGCACCTGCCCGGCTAGTGTGGACAAGGGCATAGGCTCAAGAGCCCAGGGGGTCACGTTCTAGCTCTGTCCTTTGGTAGCTGTGTGACCCGAGGCGAGGTATGGGACTGTTCTCACCTGGGAAGCAGAGGCCTTCGCAGTGCCTGCTGGGGGCTGGGGGGTGAAGGGTAAATGCTGTAAGGGTTAAGCAAGGGCCTGGCTGAGAGCAAACCCACAAGTGGCAGCTGCTAATACAGGTAAGGATGGTGGTAACAATCGTTGTCACTCACTGTCGTCAGTACCTCCCAGTCAAACACAGTGCCTGACTCCTCTCCCTGCAGGCCCCTCCCCACACACCCAGCCAGGCAGGCCTGGAGGCCCTCAGCTTCCCTGGAAAGCTTCCAAGGGACCTGCTTCCTGGACCTTGACCTTCTCTGCCTGTCACCTGGGAACACTTGATCTGGACATGCTGGGTCGGTTTCTGCAGTTTGAAGGAATTACCTTGGCATAATTAAGTGCCTTGGTTGTAAAAACACAAGCTGTGTCCTGTGTCCTGTCTCGGGCATGGCAGTGGCTATGGCTGAGGCTCCCAGATGAGAGGGCTGAGAGGCTGGGACAGAGCCCTCGGTCCAAAGCCTGTAGACATCAGCCTGACGCCAGCCTAGGCCACAGCTGGCACCTGCTTTGTCTTGTCCTCAGCTGCGGGGGGTGTGTCCCTGCCTCCTGCCATCTCTGGCTGGGCGCCAGGCCCAGTGGCTGTAGCGCCTCTGCCCTCCCCTGGGCATTGCCAGTTGTTCAGGGTGCTCAGGGCAGAATTGTGCCCTGGGGGAAGACACTTTGGGGAAGGTTCTTCAGTGGCAAGGTTGGCCTCAGGTGCGCCAGGGGCCCTCTGGTCCTCCCTGGTTCTGAAGGTTTGTTCCTGCCTGCCATGGCCAGCCTGGGGCAGGTAAAAGCAGGTGGCCTGTGGTGGGGACAGCCTTTGCCTGCTCCCGGGGAGCCCAGGCTTGGTCCCCAGGCTTCATGAGGTGGCTGAGCTGGGGCACAGAGGTGATGGGACAGGCACACCCTGTCCTCACAGGGCCCATGGTCTAGGAGGGGCCAGACATGAGCAGTAAAATCATTGTGGAGTGTGCTTGGGCAGAGGCCTGTGGGACACTGGCAAGGGCCACAGTCAGAGAGCCGCACCACAACCCTGGCTCTATGGACGAGTACGAGTCTGCCCCCAGCCTCGGTTTCCCTCTCCTTAGAACAACGAGGCTGGGCTACATAGCATCAAAGAGTTGAACAGCCTGGAGGGACTTTCCTGTGGCCTTGGGCTCCAGGGGCCCAGAAGCCTGGCCCCAAACGCTGGACAAAACAGGCGCCTGTGTTGGTGTATGAGCCTGCTCACTAAGGGATGCGTGCCCTCTTGTCCCCTCCAGGGGCTGGGGGTCAGGGTCCCCTTGCCTGGTCCCCTCTCCGCCCCCACTGCTCACACAGGCTGCTCCCTGGGACCCAGGTGGGTGCACCCTGGGGCCCAGCCAGGCCCTTGGCACCCACACAGCCTGGCAGATGGCTGGGCTGCTCCGGCAGCTGGTTACCAGGCTGCTGGGGATGGGAAGAAACCCTCTCCCCTAAGCCTTCCTCCCAATAGCACCCCCATGGGCTTTGCCAGAAACTTCCGGCCCTGGCCATGCGTGTGGCAGCGAATGACGCCAGCAGCACCCAGAGTGTGTGTGCATATGTTGGGGGTGATCATGGCAGCTGGCACAGCTCAAGGCCCTGAGGATGCGGGGGGACCCTGGTTGGCTTCCCTCCCCCATAGGCCAGATGAATGCCCCAACTCCGCTGCACAGAGAGGGCAGGAGGCATCTTCTAATGATGTCCAGGCCTCCGGGACCCTTCCTCAGCCTGCCAGTGTCCCCTCCCCACGCTGTCTCAATGCCTTCGTGCCCAGCTCTTCCTGCCTGGAAGGTCACCTCCCGTCCACCAGTTACAGGCCTGGCTCCACCTGCTACTCCTTTCCTGACCATGCTGGCTGGACACCACTGACAGTTAGGTGGTGGCCTGAGTGGCATCTGGGTACCTCCTCCCTGACTGACATGGGCCCTGAGGTCAGTGACCTCATCTGCATCCCTGACTCGTGAGTCAATGGGAATGAGAATGAGTGACAATCCTCAGCCACCAGCCTCACAGCAGAGCCAAGTGGGAGAGGGCTGTCTGGCCTGGTATCACTGGGCCCCCAGGTGTCCACCAGGCCCCAACGGCCTGTAGACTTCTTCTAAACAGGTCCTTCTTTTCCAGAATCAGCTCTGCTTTTCTGAGCTGATTGCTCAGAAAATGCGTTCGGTCAGGGCCCCATTGATAACTGTCATGCACATCAGCAGGAAGGGAGCTGGTCTGCCACTCCCAGAGGCCTTTCCCAGACCCATCTTTCAGGATGGAGGGAAGGCGGGCAGCATCCCTGGGGCCTCTGAGGGGCCCTAGCACTCCCTGGGACACATCACACTGCCTTTTAAACGGGAAGGAGGTGTCTGCTATTCCTGCGAGGAGCAAAGTACACCTGGTCCCCACGGAAAGAGGCGAGATTGAGCTTCTGCTCAATCCAAAATCACAGGGTGTCCTTCACAGAAGCAAAGGGACGAGACGGCTCTGGGCCTCCTGTGCATGACACCTGAATACCTCCTGGCCTGACTGACTAAAAATACCTCCTACTCACTGCCAGAGAAAGGCAATACCCCCTGCAGGGCGTGCGTGGCCAGCTGAGCAGAGGCAGGAGAGAGGAGGGGAGATGCCACAGGATATGTCTGGACAGACAGGGCACGGACAGGTGACAGATACGGTACGGAGGGAGGAGGACCAGCTCCTGTACACAGCCCTGGCCTCCTTGACAGTGGACAAGCCTTCGGGCAGCATCCCCGAACCAAACCACCTTCCAAGAGGACTGGGAAACTAACAACAGCATCTTGCCATGCACTGTAGCATAAAAGCACGAGTTTGGAGTCAGAGCTGACAAAAGCGTAGCAGGTCACTCCAGTAGAACGTGGGCTTCATGCGTTCCCGAGAATTAAAGAAACCTCGGCGCAGCCCTCTCACCAGAGCTTTCGGCCATCCCCGAGGGTTTCCTCGTGTGCTGCCGCCAGAGGCAGAGGCGGGAACGTTCACCAGGCCACTGAAATAGCTGGGAGTGTTTCTCAAAGCACAGTCTTGGGACCCCCAGATCAGAGTCACCAGGGGCAGTGGGGCCTGCCGAGTGGCACCAGGACCCCCAGGGCTGTTTGGACCCCACGCCCCGCGGGCCTGGTAGGAGCACCGCTGGCTCAGGAGCACTCAGCCCACCCTGGGCCCCCCAGAGACCCCAGTCCTCACAGCCTCTGCCGTTGCGCTGTGCAGTCATCACAAGGCTGAGAGATGAGTCCTAGCCTGTAGTTCATGGGTGTCCCCAGAAATGCCCCCACGAGGCAGGAAGAGGAGGAATGCACACAGAAACGCCATGCAGGGGCCGACGCAGGAGGGTCCCGCTGATGGACGTGGTGACATTTCTCCCTGCGCCCCGCCACGCCCTGGCCCGCAGCCCTGCTCTCATCTTCCTTCTCTGTCCTTCACTGTCACATTTCTCCAGAGCCATTTAGGCAGAAGAGTGGGCTGTGGCTCTGGTCCTGGCCCCGCTGCCTCTTGGCCTGGACACCTTAGGAGAGCCACTTTGACGCGCAGCATCTGGCATCAGTCGGATGGGAATGAGGACGATTGGGGGGTGCTGGAAGCCAGTGGTGGGGGATCTGTGCCACCCTGTGCCTCCCTGACACTCTGGGGAGCCTGGCGCCGTCTCCCCTACCCTCCCCGGCGGCAGCCGCCCCCGCCCCATGCAGCGGACACTGCCACCCTGTCTCCCCCTCATCCCTGGGCCAGGGATGATCCAGGGTTTTCTCTTGTCTTCACCTTCCCCTTCCTTCTCAAGCCCCGCACCCATGGCTGCTCCTCCGACTCTATCTCCTGCCCACTTCACTCTTAGCACTACCCCCAGGTAACCTTGTCCACCATTAGGGCTGGGACTGTTAGGTAGTTGGCTGTCACCTCCAGGTCCCACCTCTCACGTGAACTCCAGCCCTGCCTTCTCAATTTCCCTGGGCACCGCTGGCTGAGATAGGACCTCGGACGAACTTGGCAGACCCAGCACGGCACTTCCCCTCCGAGAGTCTGAGCAGCCTTCGGATCCAGCGACCAAAGCATGGGAGGCTCCTGGGTGCTCCTCTTCCTCCCACACCCATCACGTCCAGCTCCACGGTGGCTGTGTTCCCACGCCTGTCTGTGATCACGCTGGGCCTCTGGCCACCGCCCAGTCCTCCCTCCATGGCCTTCCTGCACAGGGCCCTCTCCCGAAGTCCTTTCCCAGCTTTGCCTCTCACTAGCTTGCCTGTCCTTCAAGGTCTGGGTCCAGTGTCTCCCTGCCCCCTCCCTCCCTCACCATCAGCAGGGTTTCTCTGGCAGCTCTGGGCGTGTGGGTGCTGCGCCCTTTCCCGGCTCTCAGCCTCTAGAGGACAGAAGTGGGCGGGTCTTGCACATCCCTGGTCCTTCAAATGTCTGCTGCAAAGGTCTCCACGCTTCATTGGTATTCGTAGGTTTTAAACAATGTTTAAAATTTAAATTTATTTTCTAATGAATGGATTCATTAGAATTTCCTTGTCCCTGCATTCTAGCTATTTCTAACTCTCCTACATCCAGAAGGGGCGGGAAGGACGCCGTTTCCAGAAAGCCCCTGCCACCACCACGTGTTCAGGATGGCAGGGCTCCAAGGCACAATTCTAGATCCTTCTGCATTTGACAGCTTGTGGACATCAGGGTCTGCATTTGTGCTGAAAGATCTCAAAACTTTCAAGGGATGGAAAATGAAAACACATCCGTGGTGAAGGATGGCAAGCATGCTCAGAGCATGGTGCCGTGGGACTCAGACAGGCAGGTGGCAGGTGTGCACACGGATGCGGGGCAGGTTCGCTGCCCTCCTGGAGGCCTGAGGCCAGGACAAGGTGTGTCCCTCTTTCCCGGGGGTGTGTGTGGGGAGTCTTCTCTGCAGACCAGCAGACAAGGGCAGCGGGCTCTCCCCTCCTGCCCTTTCTTCCTCTTCCCTCCCCTCTTCTACCATGAAAGCAGGAGCCGGGCTCTCCTGGACCCTTCTCCAGGAGCAGGCAGCCCCTCTGAGGAGCCCTGAGTGGGCTCAGGAAACCGATCAGAATGAAACTCAAGTCACTCTGCCTTAGTTTTCCTGGAGGCTCGGTTGGGCTGCCCAGAGGCCACCTGGGCTCCAGGCAGAACGAGGGATGGGCTTGGTCTTGCCCTGGGAGGGGAAAGGCTGACAGTTACTGAGCACCTGTGTGGGCCAGGGACAGTCCCTAGGCGTCTACTCTGGATGTGCCATTTCACCCCTCCAGAAAAAGGGAGATGCAAGAAGGAGGCCGTGTGGCTTAGAGGGCAAGAGACAACTCAGAGACTCGGCAAAGGAACCCTCTACAGGCGAGGAGCCACGGCGGGTGACAGAGGACCCTTGGGGCCCAGACGCAGGGTCTTACACCACCCAAGGAGATGCTGATGAGCTGCCCCACGGCGAGTAGCTCGCTGGTTTGTCTCTGAATCTAGTACAGGGAATCTGAGAAGAAACGTACGCTTGGCCTTAGCCACTGCGCCGGACAGATCTCCACCACCCAGTGGCCAGGGCTGGGGTCACCTGTCTAACTTTGTCTGGAGTGCAGGTGGGGACGAGGGCCCAATCCTGGTCCCCACCATTTTTTTCCCTTTTCTCAATCCTATTTTATCTGCAGCCAGCATGGCATCAAAACTGTCAGCTCTGCGGGTGCCCGTGTGCTGGAGAGAGTGGAGATGGCTGCCTGCAAGGAGGAAGTTCAAGGGAGGCAGGTGCCTGGGAAGCAGGTGGGACAGGTGTGGGGCGTTGGACCCGTGATGAGTGATACAAACAACCCCACGTGGGCAAGCTTCCCGGGTCTCTGGGTTTAACCATGTGGTCACTTGGCAGAGTAGTGAGTGGCCTTCTGAGACCCTGTCCAGCAGGGATATGACTTAGAGACCTGGGTGTGCTCGCAGCAGGGTGCCCTCGGGCTGGGGGTCATTCCACGTGCACGGGAAGAGAAAGGCCTGCCCTCGGGGTGCCCCAGGATGTGGTGAAGGATACAGAGACCAAGCGGCTGCTCAGGTCTACCTGGCAGGGAGACTCACGCACTTCCCAAGCCTGGGCTGAATGGAAAGTCTCAAGCCACCTGGCAGTGACAGGCCCAAGACCAGGTGAGGACCCCTCCCTTGCAGCATGTGTCCTCTCCCCATTCGGTCTGCCTGCTCAGTACTGGCTGAGCCGAGAAAGCACATCTCTCGACAGACTCACTCCAAAGACGGGCCAAGGAGGGGGGTACGCAGTGAGCAGAGGGCTGAGCGTGGTGGGCTGCCTGTCACTGGAGAAAGCAGTGCAGTGCCTGTCACAAAAAAGGACAGTTTCCATCTGCCTCAGGGCCCGGGACTGAACCCTGACCCTGCTGAGTGTCTGAGGAGACTCCCTCGCACAGAGGTGGGGATTTCTGGCATCTGTCAGAGCCTGGGTGGATGGTGGAAGGGGCCCCTGCCACACAGTCCTGGCAGGGCTGGAACAGAATCAAGGTTTCCTCCCTAGCTGGGAGGCTGGGGTCAGTCTTGCTGCTGCCCTATGCCTCAGTTTCCCCATCCCAGCTAACCAGCCTACCTTATAGGGTTATGTACCAGGACCTGAGGAGACTGAGGTCAGAAGTGCAGGTCTAGTGTGGGCAGGGCCGCTCCTCCCCTCCATCCCACCCCGGCCATGGGCCCTGGGCTCCCGGCCTCCGATAGCTACTCAGCCATCTCTTTGACCACCGTGAACAACAGTGCCCTCGAGCTGGGGCCTGCGGGTCAGGCAGGACTGGGGACGTGGAGAATTCTCCATGGTTGGTGGGGCACCTCTTGCTCCCAACAGCCCCTCCATTGAATCAGACACACCTGAGGGTGCTGGCTTCTCCCATGAATGTCAGCAACACCTCCAAAGTGGCCTTCCCAAATGGCCGCTGGTCATGTCCTCGGCGTGCTGGCTTCCCCCAGCTTGAACAGCCAGAGAAGTGGAGAGGCGCAAATAAGCAGGAAGCATGAGGCCCCACCCAGCTCCACCTGCCTGCATGACCCTGGAGAAGCCTCTCCTGCTGGGCTTCTGTCACTCCTCTGAGGGAGAAGACGCCTGAGTGTTGGGTGAACACCCTGCGGCTTTAGAGTCCTTGCCTCTGTGAGGCGTGAACCTCTGGCGCGAGGAGAAGGAGTAGAGGGAGGTGTGGGGTCTCTGGCCCTGACACCTCCTTCCCGAGTGCTGTCCTCAGCTGCCCTGTTCTGTCTCCTTACTCAGGGACACCAAGAGAGCACTTTGACTCTGGGACCTCTGGTGACACAAGGATCACTCAGAATTTAGCCGAGGACCAAACACGAGCTGCTTCTGGCCAAAGTCCCTGGAAATGGAAAGACATTCCCCAGCGTTCTCGTGGTAGGGTAGGCTTTCCTTCAACACAGACGGTGTTTGACCAGTTGCCACAGCAGACACCAACACAGAGGAAAGTCTACAGGAGGCCCCCTCCCTCTAAGCCCTTACCGGAAACTGCCAAATCAAAACTTTGTGCCGTTCACTTCCTCCTGAATCATTTGGGTTTCAGAAGATTATTGAAAAAGGAGAGCAAGCCAGCCAGCCCAAGGGCACGAAGCCTTCCCCAGATGCCCAGCCCCCAGAGCTCTCAGCCCCTGCACCTCCCTGGCACCCACGGCCTGTGCCCCATCTCCTGTGTTCAATTGGTTTTGTGTGCCCTTCCTTCAATCCAGGCTCTGTATCCAGACCACAAGGGTTTTGAACACAAGAAACACATGACAAGGGTTTTGCATTTTTCATGACACCCCCTCAGCCCCACTGCCTGGCTCAGTCCCCGGGCACTAGTCAGCACCTACAAAGCATTTGTTGACTGGTGTAGCAAAGAGAGAAAAAAAAGAATGAACGCTGGTTTCATAAGGGAAGCCTCCACCAGGCTGCTTTCGAGGCAGGGATGTGCTGCAGCCCAAACACTGTCAGTGTCACTGAGTGTGAACTTGGAGAGCTGTCCCTGAAGAGGCCACACCTTGAGCCTGATAGACAGGACCTGGCGGGGGGTGGGGGGCACGTGCACTCTTAGAGCCCCACGCGGCGGTGAAAGCACAGGGCTTGGAGACCAGAGCTGCACACCAGCCTGGGCTCTGCAGCAGACACGTCCGCCAAGTGAGAATCAGGTGGGCAGATGCGACTCTCCGCACGCAGGTCTCCAAACCCTGCAATGCAAGGCTGGAATGTGGCTTCCTTAGCAGAGCAAGCTTGCTCTCCGCATTGGAAGTGTGTGTGTGGGGGGTGGGGGCTGGTGTTTTTGAGGGGGAGGAGAGGTTGCAGAGATAGAAGAAATCCTGAAATGACAGACAATGGGACAGCTGTGGCCTGAACTTGGTGTTCTTCCTCCTCGGATATGGATGTATTAATTTCCATAAATGCTAATAGCCCATTTCCCCAAGAGCTATTACTTATGTCATCTCCCTCTGGATTTGATTCAACACAGGGCAGACAAATGAAAGGGAGGAAAAGCAACCCCCATCCACGGTCACTCCCCAGCCCTCTCCCAACCAGGCAGCTCAGGTCTGGGTCCTAAGGTGGCCCTGCCAACCACAGGTCAAGACCCCTGCCTTCAGCCCCATAGCCTAGGTCCCTGTCATGACAGGAAGTAAAGAAAGTTACCAACCCCAAAAATGCTGAATCACAAAGTAAGGCTGAGCAGGAAAGTGGGGGTGGGGTGGGGAGGGAGACAGTGGCTAGGGAGGAGGGTTGCTAACGGGCTCCCCACCTGGAGCACCCCAGGATGCTTTAGACAAAGCATAGCCCCTGTAGGAGCCCCCAGGACAAATGCCAGGAGGAGCGACGACGCCAGGATGCGCCAAGATGCGCCAGGATGGGAGGGTGGGAAGGTGGGCAGGTACTGCTGCTACTGCAGCAGGAAGCGGTGCAGCAGCTGGGTCTCTGCGTCCTGAAGGAGCAGCAGCAGGTAGGGAGGTGGGGAAATGCTTTATGCCAGGGCCTGGGCATTAATGAGGGAGAAACTCAAGACGGGGGTATGGGCCAGGGACCGGGGTGTAAGTAGCCCCAGGAAGTGGTGCAGGAAGGCAGTGCCAAGGTCCTGGGGAGCAGGGCACCATGAAGAGAGGGCGCCCACGGGGAGAGGTCGGAGGGGCAGGGAGCAGAATGGCAGGGGGGAGGAGTACTGGGACTAGAGGGACACAGGCGCAGGCAGCTAGGACGAAGGACGAGCCTTGCGGAGCAGCGAGGGGCAGAGATGGGGACGACGGGTCCAGGAGCGCTCCGATGGGGCTGCGCAGAGGCCGGGAGAGGGGACGCGGAGGACGACAGGGGAAGGGGAGGCGAGGCTGCGGGGTGAGAGGGGGCAGAGACGGGGGACGAGGCGCACCGTGGGATGCAGGAGAGGGATGAAGTCTGGGGCACGGGTCGGGGGTGCAGGCTGAAAGGTCAGGCCGGACGACAGGGAAGGAAAGAGAGGATGGGATGGGGGAAGGGAGACGACGGAGAAGGAGGTGAGACGCCGGCGGGGGCAGGACGCAGGGCCGGGCAAACCGAGATGAAGGGACGGCGGTGCCCGCCGCCGCTCTCCCGGCGCAGGTCCTAAGAAAGCGCGGCCCGCCGGGGTCTCCCCCAGCACTCACCTGGGGGCTCCAGCTCCGAATCCTGTGCCTCACTCCGGATCTTCCTTCCCGCCCTGCCCCTGCGACTTCAGCGCCCCCGAATCCCGCTCGCTCGGGCAGGTTCCGCTCGCAGCATCTTCACCTCGTGGGATGCCCGGGGCCACGCCTCCACCAGCTTCTCATTGGCTGGCGTTCACGCCAGTCACGTTCCCATTGGCTGAGAGCTTGCGGTCATGCAAATCAGGACGGGCCCGCCGCCTCGCTGATTGGCTGGCGCTCGCGGTGCGTATCCCTCGAATTGGGCTCTGATTGGCCTCGCGGCCCTGACGACAAAAGTGACGCGAGGCGGGTTCTAGGCCTGAGCGCGCGGTGCGCCACCTTCCGAGGCTCCTCCTGCCGGTGGCAGCGGACTGGGTATCCCCCTTCGGCCGGTCCTCGGTCCGCAAGGCCTGCGGCTCCGCTGGGCACCGGGCCTCTGGGTCCGTCGTGGGGCAACTTCCTCGAAAACTGGGCCTAGTCGCTCCCGGCGCGGCTGTGGCGGGCCCGTCTCCTAGGTAACGCTGCCCGCGGCGGGCGGAACCATGTGGGCCTGCGCCGCCGGGAGGTTAGACGTGGCCTGCAGGCGCGCGTGGCCGCAGGGCCCGCCGGGGCCGCGGGCTCGGAGGTGGTGTAGTCCGTCGCGCCCCTGCGTGGGGACCCGGTGCCTACGGGGTGCGGCGCGGGGCTGTACCTGCGGCCGTCGCCCCCCCTTCCCGGACACTTGGTGCGGCCCGGCTGCCCGGTGCAGTTGGGCGCCGTGGGCTCCTTGGTGCTCGCCCTCCGCCCTCCGCCCTCTGCAGCCCCCTCTGAGGCGAGGACAGTGCGAGGACACCTCGGTGCCCCCAGCCCGCGTCCGTGCGCACTTTCCGCCGGCTCCGGTTGCGCGGCCCCGGCCATCCCTTCCCCGCGCTGCGGCCCTCCGATGTGCCCGGGAGGCTCTGTGCTCGGGGCCGCTGCGGCCTTCCCCTTCCCCGTCCCTGCTGCCGGACCTCCGGGCTGGCCGGACCCGCGCTGCCCGCTGCCCTTGCCCGCTAACGCAGGCTGGCCCCCGCCCACCGCTCCGACTGGCAGGCCCCACTTCAGCCTCAGATCTCTTCGGGTCTGGCGTCACGCACACCGCTGGATCCTGCCTCCGGTGTGTTGGGAAAGAGTGTTTTCGAGGACGCTGGGCAGTGCTTTCCGGTCCTAGGTCTCGGTTGCGGCTCCCCTGTGCAGTCTTCATAGGTTACAGCTGAGCCTTTGGGGCCTGTCTCCGTCTGGCTCCAGTGTAAATGCCACGGGGCGATGAGCTTGTCTTCTGTGTTCGGGACCCCTCCTCCTGGGCCTAGCTCGGGGTGGGTGCTGGAAGAATGCCCCTTGAGTGAGGGAATTCCAGGCAGTGCTCAATCAAACCTCTGCTTCTCCAAAGGCTCCCCAAGGCATCTGGGGCTCAGGCATTCCACACCTCCTTCACTTCTGGAAAGGAGGCTTCCCTGCGCCTCACAAAGCCTCCCCACCCCCTGCCCCTTCCTTTCCCTGGGAACCCCTATTTGTGGGACTGAAGCCCAGCTTCACCTCTTCAGCCTCCCTGGCCCACGCCCCATCCCCGGCCAGGTCGGATGCATGTTCCGTGTGCTGCTCACACTCGCTCTCTTGCCTTTTCCCCCTCTGGATTTCTAGATTCTTGAAGACAGGGCGTTTGACAGTCTTCCTGTGTGCTGGAACACACTAGGTGCTTGGTAAACATTTGTGGAATAGATCTGCAGGAAGAAAGATCTCAAGGAAACTTCAGAGACCTCGTTTTGTAGGTTGGAAACAGGCAGGGAGGGTGAGAGTCTTACCTGAAGTTGGAGAGGAGGGAGGGAGAGAGAGGATTATTAGCTCCAGCTGTCCCTGGTCTGCCAGTTCTCTTGGTGGCCCCCTGGGGCCTTTCTTCTCCCTGGGCTCTCCTGGCTTCCATGATCCGGTGGGTGGGGGTGATTATAATGGTTTTAGATTTATCACTGGCTCTCTGAGTCTCAGTACCTCATCTAGTCTACTCTTAAAATTTCCACAGTGTTTTGTGTTTTCCTAAATCTTTCATTTCCAGGAGTTCTATTTGGCTTTGTATTTTATGTCGATCTCTTTAGTGAATTTTTCACTCATTTTCTGAATTGTTTTTCTGGTTTCTTTGGGTTGGTTTTCCATGTCTCTTGGATTTCATTGAGCTTCTTTACAATCCATATTTGGAATTCTTTATCTGGGGCTCCATAAAAGCTGGTGCATTTTCTTCTTCTTCTTTTTTTTTATCCTGGTGAGCCCGTTGTACCCTTTTCTAGTGTTCAAGCTTGGTTGGAACCCTCCCACTTTTCTCTTCCTGTTGTTTATTTGGCCCCAAAGGCCCTACTGCCGTTCCTCCATGGCATTCCTTTTAATCATTAAAAGATTTTCACTGAGGACCCAGCCCTGATCTCGGGGAGCTCGCAGTCCTGCAGGACAACAGTCAGAGCGTAGCCCTTGGGAAGTATGGTCACTCTGCTGTTGCTGGTGCTGCTATGTGTAGCTGAAGAGTAGGGGTGGGGCTTGCTCTCAGGAGGTGGCATTTGATTTGACTCCTAAAGGATGAGAGTGGAGGTGGAGAGGGGTGAAGGCTGGGTGGGAGGGCACCTGGAACTGTCTATGAGGTGGGGGGAGTGAAGTGAGAGCCCTGTGGCTCCTGCCCCCAGGTGTCTCAGATGTCACCTAGCCCTCTGTGGCCCCTTGAGACAGTTGCTGTCCCTCCTCCACCTCCTGAGCATCAGTATTTGCCTGTGGGTGGTAGGTCCTTTCAAAGTGGATGACTTTCTGCCCGGCGTCTGCCTGGCCGGCACAGTAGGGTCATGTGGGATTAATGTACTCCCCCTTGAGGGTGGCCTGGCACTGTGGGTTCTTCAGCAGCGTCTCCTGGGCATGTGTGGCACTGAGTCCTGCAGACACCCAGGCAGGAGGGAAGGAGGCACTGGGTCAGGAGTCAGGCAAGTAAGGAGAACAGGCAGATGGGACACCTTCCAGAAGGCATGCACATCAGGAGAGCCCTTCTTCTCTGGAGATGTCCATCTGGGTTCATCACGACACGCATTCTGTATGAATACACTGCCAAAGTTTATAATGAAAGTCAACAGGAAAACATTTCTCTGGGGAAAAAAGGCTTGAGCATCAACTTTACTAAAGCTTTGATTTGATTTTATGAATATTTATTGAGTTCTGATGGTGAGCTGGGTACCAATGACACAGGAGGAATAAGGCTCCCTTCAAGGAGTTGGCCAGTGAGCAGATCAACACAAGACAGGTGACAAATGCTGTGACCAAGGGAAGCACAGGCGCTGAGCCTAGGGGCTGGACCCCACGAACATCTGGGAAACCTCCCTAGAGGAGGTGGCCCTTGAGCTGGCATTGGTTAGGCCTCATCTGCTTATAGATTGTGGGCAACTGTATGGGTTTCCCGTGACTTCTGTAACAAAGTTCCACAAACTCAGTGGCTTAAAATAACACAAATTTGTTCTTTTCCAGTTCTGGAGGGCGGAAGTCCAAAATCAGCTTCCCCTGGGCTTGCCTCTGCCTCGAGCTTTCCCTATGGTGGCCGAGGGCTCTGGGTTGCTTGTCTGGCCAGTTCTGGGCATGGGAGAGAGACAGCCTGGGCTCAGGTCTCTGAGGGAAGACTTTAATGGCTCAATGTGTCACGTGTTCTTTGAACCAATCACTGCAGGCCTCTGGCCTGAACTGGGGAACAGCCCTTATCATGAAATTGGGTTGGGTCCTTCCACAAAGCAAGGAATATCAAGCAGACAAAAGTAACCCACAAAAAACACAAACCAACGTGTGTGCCTGCTGTATTCACACAGTAACAGGCTGACTCGACCGCTGAGGGGTGTTCCTGGCCCACCCACAGTGGGTGCATTCCAGGTGAGGGCAGGAGCTGAGCCACAGCCCCTGGAGGGATGGGGGAACATCCCAGGCTGGCTGGTTGTGTCCTCTCCATTCCTGTATATACCTGTGAGCATGGAGATGGTGACCCATTAGAATAGTCCTGCTCAAATTTCTTGGTCTCAGACTCTTTTACCCTTTAAAAAATTGAGGACCCCAAACAACTTTTGTTTATATAAGTTATATCTATCAATGTTTATGGTATAGAAATTAAAACTAAGAAATGTTGAAAATATTTATTTAAAAGCAACAATAAACTTACTACATGGTAGCATAAAAAGCATTTTTTAATGAAAACCAACTATATTTTCCAAAGCAAAAAAGTTAGTAGAGTAGTTGTTCTGCAGTTTTGCATTTATCTTTAATGTCTGGTGTAACAGAAGACAGCTAGATTGTCCTGTCTGCTGTGTCCTGTTCAATCTGCTGTGATATGTTCCTTTGAAGTATTTGCAGGAAATCCATCCACATCCAGGTGGGGGAAGAGTCTTTTAGGTAATTGTGGATATTTGATGGTACACCTGAACTCCGCGAGCGGTAGTTTCTTAAAGATTTGTTCCAAAGTGGAGTCTTACATCAATGAACTTTTCATACTCTGTGACATTGAAATGCCTTGGTCTGTCTTGTACTTCGGATGGATCTTTTATTCTCGCAGGATATTGTATCCTTATGCATTGTTCGTTTGGAAAATACTGGTTCACCGAGTCCTGCAGACCTTCCAAATATTGACATGTAATCAGCAGTCTCAGGAGATCCCATTCGCTCTGTTACTGCCCGTCTCGTCAGGGAAGTCTTGAAGCTGTCAGGCTCGTGGTGAAGGATACAGACATTCTCACCTCTAATTTTTGCTTGAAACCTCCATTTTATCACAGTTTTCCTTGAAGTGACATGCTCACTCCATTCCCGTTTGTGAACGTGTCTGCCAGGTACCCAAGTCGGAACAACCGTAGCTTGTCTATCAGTCATCCTTTGTGGTAAAAATGGTGCTGGTGAGTGAAAAAAGCTGTGGGTTCAGCCTGCAGCCCCGAACAGGCGCAGCGGGGCTTCCCCAGGATGGCCACTGCCCGTCGGTTCTCAGCAGAAATGCTGTTGTGTATTTCCCGTTTTGTCACACAAGGTGTTAAAAACGTGTATACTCAGGGGTCCAGAAGTAATAAAATTAATAGTTTCCCTGGCTTCACCAAGGGCGTTCCTGAGGGAAGCCGTGTGCTTTTCCTGCTAGTGCAGAGTGTGCCACCCAGTCGAGTTTGCTGTCTCGGGCGTGCTGAGGCCCCAGGAGCTTCGCCCACTGTTCCCGTGCTCCATCAGTGCAGGTCATCGTGGCGAAGCAGACAGGTGACATCTGGATACTATGAAAATAGTTTTGACCTTGTGGAGCCCCTGACAGGGTCTCTCTGAACCTCTGGGGCTTGGGAACCACACTTGGAGACCTGCTGTCTTGAGAGAGCAGAGCTGCCGCCTCTCCTGCTTGCTCACCCTCTCAGCGCGCGGGATGCGGCCTCTTCTCGATGCCGGGGTCTCGGGATTCTGTGTCAGCTGAAAAGATGTGGAGAGACGGGTCAGATCCCTGTATGGCTGGAAGGGGATGGGCTGGGTCACAAGCTGGGTAACACTTGAAACCCACCCCCAGATGGCTTTAGCAACAGAAGACTTTATCCATGTATCTGAGGTGTCCTGGGGTGACTGGCGTTAGGGTACCCTAGAGCCAGGGCTCTAATGGTGACATTTCCTTTCTGCCTGTTTTTGTATATCTCGAGGGAGCTGCTCTTGAGGTCGCCCCTGGCAGTTTCAGGCTGATGACCTCACTGTTCCAAGAGTTGTGTTCCTCCTCTCGTGCTCCCTGGGCCCCCTGCACGGCAGCACCACACCAGGGCTGGATTTCAGCTGCCACTCACCCCAGGTGCAGCACTTGGCCTCCGCAGCTGTAGAAGGCAGCTCTGTGTGTGCCCATCCTAAAGCAGTCACCGAGGCCGGGGTAGTCACGCTCCAGCCGGCCCATGGAGGGAGGCGGAGGCTTGTCTGGAGCGAGGGGAAGTCAGCGTGTGCCCGCCAGCAACGCAGTCTGCTGCGCTGGGGCGTGGACGGTGGGGTTGCAGAGCGTGGTTTCAGGGATGGAGAGTCCTCTGGGATTCAGTGGGAGGCGGGAAGCTTTCAGAATTGCTCTGATCGCCGTGGCCCTCATAACTTTTCTCTTCGTTTGACCATGAATGGCACAGGGAGTCCTGGAGGCCCACGTGATCCTCAGGCGGGCAGCATGAATGACTGGCACAGGATCTTTGCCCAGAACGTGCTTGTCCCTCCCCACCCGCAGAGAGCACGCCAGCTGTTGAAGGAATCCACCGCATTTCAGTGTGTCCTGAAGTGGATCGACGGGCCAATAATTAAGCAGGTAATGAAATTTGCTGTTTATTATCAAAAGCACATTGTTACTGCTTTCACCTGAGAAGAGGTTTCCAGTTAATATGGGTCCCCAACTTACCACGGTTCAATTTATGATTGTACGGTCCTACCCATACAACCATTCTGTTTTTTACTTTCTGTACAGTATTTAATAAATTACATGGGCTATTTAACACTTTATTATAAAATAGGCTTTGTGTTAGGCGGTTTTGCCCGCCGTGGGCTAGTGTGAGTGTTCCAAGAGCATTTAAGGTAGGCTAGGCTAAGCAACGACGTTCAGTAGGTTAGGCGTATGAAGTGCATTTTTCTTACTGTCTTTTCAACTTACGATGCATTTATCGGAATGGAACCCCATTGTGAGTCAAGGAGCATCTGTATCGATTCTCACTTGTGTACTTGCGTCCTACCGCTGTACCCATTACCTTGGGCCTTGGCAGTATTCAGAGGCAAAGTGGCCCATCAGCAAAGAGAATATGTGATTCAGGGACTTGGTCAGCACTTTTGATACTGGGTAAGGGTTTCTTTCTGCCTACAGTGGAGAAATTTAAAAATCCAAGTGGCCTCCTTTCTCTCAGTTCAGATGTCAACACGGTGAAAAAGACAAATAACATCTGGGTTTTTGCCCTTGTGGAGCCCCCCCGGCAGGATCTCTCTGAGCCTTAGGGGCTTGGGGACCACACTTAAAGAACTGCTGTTTTGAAACCAGGTGAGCCAGGTGGCCTTGTGCATGGCTCTGGGTGGCCTGCTTTCAGCCTGGCAGTGAGGACTGCAGGCGTGAACTCTGGGCATCCTGGTGGCTCTGTGGGTGGCTGCATGTGCCACTGCCTTTGTACACTCAGGCCTCTGCCCTCATGGCCCCACATCCATCTGTGCCCTTCAGCTGGCAGGAACTGCTCGACAAGCTCGTGGTTCCGTGCTGCTTGCCCGCAGAGTGCCCATGTGATTAAATTGTCCCCGTGAGGCCTGATGGCCTGTGGGGGTGCACAGGAAGGATCTGGTCCTGCCAGTGTAAACATACAGCTTCTTATGGGGTCTTGCTTGGCAAGACCGTTTTCCTCTGCAGCTGGCGGAGTGATACTTGCATGCATTCAAGGTTGTTGGAGTGCTTGGTCTAGGAGTAATGTCCTGTGATTAAATCACTTATGTCCTGCACTGTCCAATTCCAAACCCTCTGATTTAGCACCAGCTACATCTTTGCCACCGTGGTGGGGACTGGATGGCGACTACTTTTACAACTTCCTGGCACTTGTGTTAATTCAGTTGGTCCTCACAAGAGCCCTATGGAGCAGGTATCATCTTATCCATGTCGTACCCGAGAGGAGCGGAGTCAGCTGCCCAGACGACATAGCTCTAGGTGTCTACTACCTAGCCTGGCTCAGCTGCCACTGCATTCTAGGAGCTCCCAAGGTAGTTGATGGCTTGGGACTTTCCTCTTTCCTAATTTTGCGTCGGAAATTTTATTTATTTCCCCATTTCATTCATCTATTTTACTTTTGAAAAGATTATCACATAGTTCAAAGTTGCCAAGGATACACAGACAAAGTGAATCATACTACAGTGTCTCTAAGGCACCCAGTATTACCTGTTTTTGTATAACTTTACAGAAATTCTAAGCAAATACAATGTATAAATATACCTGTGTATATTTTTCCTTTTTAAACATATAAGTGGTACTTAACTATACTCTGTTTTGTACCTTGCTTTATTAAAAAATTCATAACAATATGTCTTATAGATTGTTCATGTTATTACATGAGAATTTTCTTACTCTTTCTTAAGACTAACTACATAGTGTTTCTTTATATGGATGAACCATCATTTATTTAGTTAGGCCCTTATTGGTGGACATTTAGACTTTTTCCAGTCATTTGCCTCTACAGACACTGCTACAATGAAGAACCTAATTTATATCTGTTTTTCCTGTGCATGTATGTCTGTAGAATAATTTCTGCAAGTGGAATTCCTGATCCAAAGTCATATGTTAAAAGTTGACACTTAAGACCCAATTATATGTCATTTAGAAAAAAGAACACTTTAAACATAGAGTCATAAACAAGTTGAAAGTTAGAAGATGGGAAATGATACGCCACGTAAACACGAAGCGTAAGAGGACTTTGGCTGTACTAGCGTCAGATAAAGTACATTTCACAGGGAAGAGGGTTACCAGAGACAAAGGGGCATTGCACAGGGATAACGATCATCAGGGAAACATGACGATCCCTGAGCGTGTGCGCGCCTGTGTTGGGGCTGCCGAGACCACCCCCAGGTCTGAAGGTTCTCCCAGAGGACTCACCTGCCTCAGCACATCTCACACTCCCAGCTAAGATGTGTTACGGCAGCAGGCTACAGAGCAGGATCCGCAAAGGGCCGTCGGGGCGAGGTGGGCACGAGCTCCCGAGGATCCTCTCCCAGTGGAGTCACACAGGACGCATTTGTGCATCCCCCAGCAGTGAGTCGTGACAACGCATGTGAAATGTCGCGTACCAAACGTTGTGTTCCGAAATTCCAGATTCCTAGAAGGGAAACAGGTGTTCAGCGTAAACCAAGCCTGGGAACAGTTTAGGCTCAGGGCGCCACTCTCACCAGCTAGGTGGTGGGAACCCTCCCAAAGTCTAAGTTCCCAGGCTCCAGCCAAGGGCCAGCGTGTAAGCCGGCCTGTCAAGGCATAACAGGTCTGTTGTGATAACGCTTGTGTGTGGCACCCGATGACAAGGCTTCTCAATATTCGGAACAAAATTGGGCCAAAACTAAAGGGAGCCATATTCAGATTCACAATCATAGTTGGAGAATTTTAACTGTCCTCACTTAATAATCGATAGAACAAGTAGACCAAAAAACTCATAAGGATTTGGAAGATCCGAACACCACCATTAGCTGTCTTGACGATGCTTCAGCACTACTCCCAACAAAATGGGCCACGCAGTTTCCTTAAGTTCACCTGGAATATTCACCAAGGTAGACCACACGCAGGGCCATAGCAATGTCTCAATAAATGTAATGGGATCCAAATTAAAAAGAGTATGTTTACTGACTACCGTGACATTAAATTAGAGACAAATAACAATAAGAGACTTAGAAAATAGTAGGAAATTAACACAGTGGTAGATAACCCATGGGTCAGAGAAGAATTAACAGGGAAATTAGAAAATAATTTGAACTGAGTAGTGGAAGAAAATATGAAAATTTGTGGGATGTAGCCAAGGCAGTCCTTGGAGGGTAGAAAATCAGTGACTTCTTCCTCCTTGACAATCTAGGGAAAAAGAGCAACTTAGCACGTGGACTGCCACGCAGAAAAACATTGACTTTTCCTTGGGGCCACAGTGTTTATTACAAGAACAGAATAAGAGCTTCAAGCGTAATTTAAAGATAAACATAAATAGGAAACCGAAGTTTATTGACTTCTATTCATTTAATCCACGTTTTTAGAATTGTCAACATTAATTGTTGCAAAAAGAACATCAAGAAGTGAGATTTTATATACGCTTCACACAGCTCCCGGGTCAAAACTAGAGTGAGTTAAATACAACGCTCATGGCAGTTAATGTGTTAAACACAAAGTAAGTAGAAGAAAGGACGTGGTAAATACAGTCACGTGTCACTGAAGACGGGGTACATTCCGAGAAATGTGTTGTCAGGTGGTTTCATCGTCGTGCAGGCAGCACTGAGTGAACTGACACAAACCCGGGTGGTCTAGCCTACTATACGGCCGGCTGTGTGTGTAGCCTGTTGTTCCCGGGCTACAAGCTGTGCTGTGCTGAATACTGTAGGCAGTTTTAACAGAATGAGAAGTACTTGACTATAAATATAGAAATGGTGCAATAGAAATACGGTATTATTATCTCACGGGACCACCGTCATACATGTGGCCTGTTGTTGACTAAAACATCATGTGGCTCATGACTGTGTATGAGCATGAATCAGTGAAGTGAAGGGCAAATAACACAGAACAATCTTTGAGCTAGAAGTTGGTTTTTTGAAAAGATTAGTAGTATTGGTAAATCCCTAGCAAGACAGATTAAAAGAGAAAAAAAAGAGGAAACATGGATCACCAATATTAGAAATGAAAGAAGCATCATTATATAGCCTACAGACATTAATAATATAATGTTGAATTTTGTCAAATATTAAAGGCAGAGATGATACTAATTCTAGACAAAGTCTTGCAGAAAATAGAGAAGGGATGCTTCCCAACTCTTTGTTTTGAGGCCACCATAACTCTTTGATACCCAGGCCAGTCAAGGACACTACAAGAAAAGTACAGACTGACATAAAAGTCCTTAAAATAGTAGGACATAAAATCCAGCAATATGTATAAAAAGTAGTGTATGAAGGTCAACTGGGGTTTATTGCAGGAATGCAGAGTTGGTTTTACATACAAAAATCAATCAAAATAAAGCATTTAAAAGAAGATAGGCCAGGCATGGTGGCTCACACCTGTAATCCTAACACTCAGGGAGGCCGAGGTGGGAGGATCACTTGAGGTCAAGAGTTTGAGACCAGCCTGAGCAGAAGTGAGACTTTGTCTCTACTGAAAATAGAAAAGTAAGCCGGGCGTGGTGGCACATGCCTGTAACCCCAGCTGCTTGGGAGGCTGGGGCAGGAGGGTTGCTTGAGCCCAGGAGTTGGAGGTTGTAGTGAGCTATGGTGACGCCACTGCACTCTAGCCCAGGGGACAGAGGGAGACTCTGCCTCAAAAAAAAGCAATCCTCTGGACCCTTGACGTTCCCCTTCAGTGACCACCCCGTTTCCTTCCATCTCTTTACACAAAACTTCTTGGAAGAAGAATAAAAGAAAAGAAGATAAAGTTGAAGTTGGAAATAGTTGATAAA
>CAUYRT010085168.1:0-22078 GCA_963574885.1 Lepilemur ruficaudatus
CATCCACATTTTAAAAATGGGAATAATAAGATCACCTGCCTATCTCCACCCACTTTTCAGAGTGATGTATCACTATTGTAATGTATATGAAAGTTCTCTGAAAGTAAAAGTTGCTTTCCTCTTCCCTCACCCCCAACCCCTGTTACTTTTTTTCCTTATTTCCTTTAAAAATGATTTCATACACCATAACAGCCAAAAGATACCTAACTTTTGCACAATTTCCCTTGAATCAACCTTATCGTCTTTCAGGCGAGGGGCTATGGGAAGGGTTATGTCTCTGTAGCTCAATGAGAGTTCTCTCCTGGGCTCCAAAAATCCAGTAGAGTTGAGTTGAGCAGTGATAGAAGAATTCTGGGGGGATGTTTTACTTCCTCAGAGAGACAAGGCAAAGGCATCTTCAGAAGATAGACCCTTTGTGTCCAGGGCCAGGCAGAATTGCCAATTCCAACAAAACACTGTTCTTTTTGAGAAAACAATGGCTCCAGAACAACTTCCTTCACATTACAGGAAGATGCTGGGCTTACTGAATCCCCTGCAGTGAGAGTCAAGGGTGGGTCTGGTTTTGTCACCAACTCCATGTGAAGTTTGATGTGGTGGCCATAAAAATGCACCTTACAGACCTCCAAATGCAGGGAGAATAAGTGACCAAGGGCCTAGATGCTGCTCCAGGAAATCCACAGCCTCCTTTGCTCCAAGGCCACGCCTGCCAGGAGCTGCTCCAGCCAATGACTGAGGGTGGCTGAGTACTCGGGCAAGATCATTCGTCACTTGGCTGAGAGCTGACTCTAGTGGCTAAGGACTCCCCAGCAGGCTCGCCAGGTCTTCCTTAGATGGCACAGCAGTCTAGGGCCCTTCTGCCCAAACATCTCACCCTCTGCCCTTCCCTCAGGGTCGGACTTGCTTCCTGGTCTAACGACTCTCCCATCTCTCTCTCTTACCTCACACAGGCGCTTCCTCTAATAAACTCTTTGCACTTTTAATCCCAGCTTGACTTCTGCTTTTCTTAAGACCCAGAGTAACACATTTGGCAGATCATCTACACCTCTCAAATGCAAGATTTATATCTTACAAATTGGAAGAATTGGGGGACAGAGAGAGGAGCTGGGAAAGAAGGGGGAACTGAGATTTATTCACTGTCTACCACGTGCTGTGCATTGTCACATTATTATCTAATCAACGGCAGTGTGTTAGGTAGTTTTGCTGTTTTACAGAAGAGGAAGCCAGTGTTCAGAGAAATGAAATTACTGGCCCACGTTTACGTAACTAATTGCAGAGCCTGGATGGGAACTTAGTCCTCTTCTAACTTCAAGGTTTTTTCTTTTCTACCACTTTCCCTCCTTTTCTGGCTGCTTTTTTTTTTTTTTGGTGAGGATCAAATGAAATAACAAATGTGAATGCCCTTTGAAAATTTAAAAAGTGTGACTCCAAAGCCACAGATATATTTCTGCTGGTCGCAGTCAGGACCACGACATAATATGCAGGATAGTGAAATATGAAAATGTGGAGCTTCTAGTTCAAATGTGTTGAGAATTACGAGATGGCAACAGCAGAGCATTAAACCAACTGTGGGGCTTTTTGGGTGTGAGACCCACGAAGCCAGCCCTGGTAACAGCAGAATTTTTAATACAGGGGCAATCAAATCGATTGTGTAGGAAATTTCCTAGAAGAATACATTTTAAAAATTAATTGTTCAGAGAGATAATGTAGCAAAGAGAGTCCTAGTTTTCTGAGGCTCTCAGTGCCAGGGACACGGCCTCTGGCTATCTTTAGGAGAAGTCACCATGCATGTGAAACAAAAACGGAGACTTCTGGGCCAAAGGGATCCAATAATGTTTATGAGAAATTGTGGGCAAAGGGCAGGATGTGCCTGTAGTAATTCTTTGCCAGCCTGAGTATTGCAGCGCTGCATGCCCAGGCTTCATCAAAGGACATCAGGGGGCCTCCACTCCAGGCCTTAAGCTCATGGAAAAGCACAGGCTCTGCTGCCTTTTCTATTGAGCTATATAAAACTGTGCCTGCTAAATTAGTTCTGGGCTCAGTTTTCCAGGCAGCCTGTTCTCTTAAGGGTAGTGCTGCTGTCTTCAAGTATGGGGCAAATGCTAATCTTGGCCCAGCAGATACCCACACCCACTCCACTTAACCAGATAGATGATATCGTGGTTCTGTGGAGGCTTCAGATCCAAGCAGCCTCATTAAAGGTGCCTGGATGTAATACGATTATGACACTTTAAGCCAGGCAAAAAACCCAGTATGGTTCTCCCTGTGGCTGGAGGCATGTTTGGTTGGGTCAAATATCCATTTGTCTGGAAAAGCCCACGTGAGCCTCTTCGTAAGGCAGTGTGAGTTACATATGCACATTACCCTGGCCCTGGGTGCAGCTAGTTTCCAGTGAGCATACGGATCCCCTTAAACTGGACATGGAAATCCATCAGCATAGTCCTCATTTCTGCTTGGGTTTGACCTTCCACTTTGAGCTTTTGACATGGTTAATAAGAGCTACTTTATCATTTCATGCCATAAAAGCTGGTGACAGCCTGTAGGAAAATGGTCATGCATCTTAGAGTTATTGAATGGGGGGGGCCTCAGTTGTTCACCCTTGTGCCTTTGGGCCATCTAGCACCAGCCGCATCTCTCACCAGTTCCTCATTTGTTCTTTGTGCCAACTAAGGCCATACTGTTTTATACTTGTTCGCTTTTGCAGAGATCCTTTTATCGACCTGGAATGCCAGCCTACCTTGATCGTGTGAAGAATTTCTATTTTTTAAGATGCTGCTCAGACATGTGAGTAGCTTGCTCCATCCTCTAGGGTCTCATTCTTCTCTCTTAGGGCTAACTCACATATAGTCATTATCCATGCATATTATCTTCCCTACTAGTTGGTGATTGCTTAAGGAACTGGAGTCGTTCTTCCTGGTCTCCATAAGCAGTATCCAAATCACGGCAGATTTTCATTAAAAGACTGGTGAGTGAGAAATGAATGAATCAATCACCCCATATCCAGCGTATTCTCCCAGTATCCTTTTGCAGGACTATTTCCTAGTCCCACCTTCTCTTATCTTGGCTTCAGTGGAAATGCAGACATTATCTTCATATAACAAACTATAGACCATACTCGGCCTTTGCTTTTCACAGAGAAACAATCTTTGCTTCTTTAATAAAGTCATACAGGCCTTACTTTTCAACTTTCAGCTACAGTCACTGTTCTCTGCAGAAATTTCTACAGGAATGAGCAGTACCGGTGACAGGATTCATTCTTCCAGTTTAGTCTTTGACAGTCAGAGGCCAGGATTCAGTCAGTGTGACTTGATGGGGAAAGGACTGTCTGGCTCTGCAAAGTCACTCCTGGGTGGGATGTGATCCAGTGTCCACTTTGGGTGAGAAGGAACATTTTCCCCAAAGATCAAGGGGGACCTTTGTCTTGGGACTCAGGATAAGGTAAATCAATGTCTTTAAATAATTCCACAGATGAGGATAGTTTGTGGATTGCCAGAGGCCCAGCCCTGGATTACAGTACTTATATCATCCACTGCTTTTTTTCTTTTTCATTTCAGAATATTATGGGGGTACAAATGCTTTGGTTACATATATTGCTTTTGCACTGCCTAAGTCAGAGCTACAAGCATGCCCCACCCACAGAAATCACACACTGCATCCATTATTTGTGAGTTTACCCATCCCCTCCTCCCCGCCACCTGCCTGACATCATAAGAATATTATTTCTGTATGTGCATGTGTTGATCAATTAGTACCAATTTAATGGTGAGTACATGTGGTGCTTGTTTTTCAATTCTTATGATACTTCACTTAGAAGAATGGGATCCAGCTCCATCCAGGATAGTACAAGAAATATTAGTTCATCATTTTTTTATGGCTGAGTAGTACTCCATGGTATACATATACTACATTTTATTAATTCACTCATGTATTGATGGACACTTGGGTTGTTGCTACATGTTTGCAATTGTGAATTGTGCTGCTATGAGCATCCAAGTGCAGATGTCTTTTTTATAGAATGTCTTTTTTTTCTTTTGGTAAATACCCAGTAGTGTAATTGCTGGATCAAGTGGTAGGTCTATTTTTAGTTCTTTGAAGTATCTCCATATTAATTTCCATAGAGGTTGTACAAGTTTGCAGTCCCACCAGCAGTGTATGAGTGTTCCCATCTCTCCGCATCCACACCAACATTTATTGTTTTGGGTATTTTTGATAAAAGCCATTCTCACTGCAGTTAAGTGCTATTTCATTGTGTTTTGATTTGCATTTCCCTGATGATTAGAGATGTTAAGCATTTTTTCATTTGTATCTTGGCCACTAGTCTGTCTTCTTTTGAAAAGTTTCTGTTCATGTTCCTTTGCCCACTTTTTAATGGCGTTGTTTGATTGTTTCTTGTTGATTTTCCTAAGTTCTATATAGATTCTAGCTATTAGCCCTTTATTGGATGTGTAGCATATGAATATTTTCTCCCATTCTGTAGGTTGTCTATTTGCTCTGATGATAATTTCCTTGGCTGTGCAGAAGGTTTTTAATTTGATCAGGTCTCATTTATTTATTTTTGTTGTTGCTGTGACTGCCTTTGGGTCTTCTTCATAAATTCTTTCCCTAGGCCAATATCTATAAGAGTTTTTACAACATTTTCTTCTAGAATACTTATAGTTTCATGCCTTAGGTTTAAGTCTGGTATCCACTGTGAGTTGATTTTTGTGAAAGGTGAGAAGTGCAGATCCTGTTTCAGTCTTCTACATGCGGCTATCTAATTTTCCCAGCACCATTTATTGAATAAGGATTCTTTTCCCCAGTGTATATTTTGTCTGCTTTGTCAAAGATCAGATGGCTATGTGAGGATGGTTTTATATCTGGGTTCTCAGTTCTGTTCTGTTGGTCTATGTCTCTGTTCTTGTGCCAGTACCCTGCTGTTTTGGTTACCATAGCCTTGCAGTATAGCTTGAAGTCTGATAAATTGATGCCTCCCAATTTTTTCTTTTTGCTTAAGGTTGCTTTGGCTATATGAGGTCTTCTCTTGTTCCATGCAAAGTGTAGAATTATTTTTTCCAGATCTGCAGAAAAT
The DNA here is from genome assembly GCA_963574885.1 of Lepilemur ruficaudatus. Classification (NCBI taxonomy): domain Eukaryota; kingdom Metazoa; phylum Chordata; class Mammalia; order Primates; family Lepilemuridae; genus Lepilemur; species Lepilemur ruficaudatus. The sequence continues at coordinate 5,066 of CAUYRT010085168.1, forward strand.
GATCATCCACTATTTATACCTGGAAATGTTCAGAGTCCATTCTATTTCCCTCTCCCTGCTGAGGATCACGGAGCAGTTACTTAGTAAGACAAAGATGCTGGCACATTACCTAGGAACCAGTTGAGATTTAGGAAGAACATTAAAGATGATTTGTAAGACCCTGACCAAGCCTATAATCAAATGGAAAAACACATTTCAAAGCCAAAAGAACTTCATTAGCATAGATCTTTTGAGTAGAGAAATAAAAGATATGACAGGGAAAAAAACTAAGTTTATGTTTAAGAAAACACAGATGTCCATTTCTCTAGGCTGTAAATGTCTCCAGCCTGTAATGTTTGCAGATGCCTCCTATGTCTTGGGCACTGCATAACAGAACAAGGCTTTAGCTCTGTTAGACACACAAATTTGACAGAAGTACAACAGGCTGCAGTTTCCATGGCAAAGATTATAGGGTGGGTGAGATACAGTCATTCATGTCTCTACCCCATGAGTCAGAGAGGAGGCTGCTATAATCCCATGAAAGGAGGCCTGTGCAAGAACCTGTGAGCTTGCTTTGTTCCCAGGCATGGCCTCTTAGTGGCTGATTGCTGCCAGGTATAGCAGGCAGGGTTGTGGGAGAGAATAACAGCACCAGTTACTGCCCCTGAGCATTTCAGAGATAAGTTGGGCATATTAGTGGTAACAGTCACACAGGCTGGTGAGGGGCTGAAAATTTGTCCTGAGGTTGACCAAGAGGAAGAATGGAGGCAGGACCACATAGAGAAGTGGCATATTTGTTTGTGCCTGTCCTGATTCCAAATATCTTATCTCATTTTAAGAGCATGTTAGAACAATGTGTCAGATCATATTGTCTGATTTTTAATTTAAAAAATATGGTTATGACTAACATGGGTAATTTTCAAAGGGCACCATCCACCCTTCAGATGATCATGTGCTTCTCCCTGAGGAATAACTTTGAAATTCTGAGAGGAGCAGTACGTTGAGTCTCTTACACTTCAGAGAAGTATCTTCCAAACCTATTAATACACAGAAATTGTTAATAGGTGTTTATTGAAAACCAAGGTCTGTGGTTTAATAAATATTGGGAACATTGGGTTTATCAGAATTAAGCAGACATCTTTATGCAGGGACTTCTCAGAACTCTTAATTTGCTAACATAAATCGTAACTCTCTAAGACAAGATGAGTGACCTTTTTCAACCTTGTTGCCTAAGGAAACATAGTGCTCTGGGGCATTTTCTGGCACCATTATTCAAATGAACTCTTTTTAGAAAGCATTCTTTGAAAATAGGGTGTAATTTGTCATCCAAGCCATGACAATTTTTTTAGAGAAAATGGGGCATTGTTATATCAATGTAACAAGTGTAAACTAGGACAGTCCCAGGTAAACTGAAGACATCTGGTCGCCCTACTTAGATGAAACAGGCAGGCATAACTTGTTCTAGAACAGGCTGGATGGGAGACTCTCAGAGCATCAGGATTTTTAGGAAAGAGGTGGCATTGATAGGGACCGTAGCTGGGGATGCACGAGGCATCAAGAGCAAATTCACAGTTGGCTTACGGATTCTCTGCACAGCGAGGGAGGAGGACTTTTGAAGACTCCTTGGCAGGGCTACAAACAGGAGCCATTAGTAAGCTAGGTGGGAAATGCATTGCCATCCTCAGGCAGGGCCATCTGGGCACTCAGTGGATCTTACCCAAGCCCTTTATTTCAGCAGAGTAATGTGCTCACCGGTGGCATCAGGTCTCAGCGTGAGTGCCTGTGACCCCTCCTTGTAAAACGGCCAATTGCAAAAACAAATAAGCAGCTTCAAGCGCCCTGGGAAAAGAGGATGCCATTTCACTCAGGATTTGCCAAATAAAACAGACTAGAAAAAACAAAATAAATAATTTTCTTGGGTCTAACGAGAAACGACAAGTGTTTCTAATTCAGGCTTCCTCCAATCCTCATCTCTCGATGGGCTATTGGAACCTGGTCTTGATGAAGTTGCTGCCTTTTGCCCAGCCAACTGGGTTTGCTCCACAGTTGGCTTAGATGTCATGGGCTTCCTCTGAGTGGCTGTATGTATTCTGTGTAGTGTACGTAGTGTGCATTTCCTCCTCTGTACATTGCACAATTTTTCAAATCTTTCATTCACTAAGATCTTGTTTATTTTGCCTGACTCCCGATCCTGGGGCCTTAACCAGAGGAAGACTAGCAGAAGACCATCCCACCATCCCAACCTTCTTCTGTGCCTGCGCCAGAAGTAGACAAGCTCTGTGTCATTCGTCAACTCATTATTTAAACATATTTGTTTTTGTAAGAGCTTTTAAGCAGGGAGTAGATGACCTGATTAGATTTTTTTTATTATTTATTTTTATTTTTTTTTTCTGATTAGATTTTTTGAAAAATTTGCAAATACTCCTCTGGCCAAAGTGGGAAGACTGGATTGAAAGGTAAAATTTTGGGGGCAGGGAGGATTTTGTGGGAGTCCATCTCCATCTGTGCTAGAAGCTGAGCGATCCCAGATTCTCCAGCTTGACGAATGATTCTACTGTTTGTCTCAAAGCTACGGAGAAAGGACCAGAGTCGGCAGCAGACTGTAGCAAAGACATTAGATTATTAGTACTTTTCAAAGCACTTTTACAATTATCCCACTAGATCCTCACAGCTATTTTATGAATTTGGAAGTGCAGGAGTTAGTACTTCCATTGCAGAAATAGGGAAACTCTGAGGTTCAGAGTGGTTTAGCATTTCTTCTCATGCCCACTGTGGTGGTTAATTATGGAGCCAGGGCTTGAACCCAAGTCTGCTAATTCCAGCCTTGAATGTGAGCAAACTCCTCACTAGACTACAGTCTTCCTGGTTCAGGTGATTGAGCCTGGGAGGGGATGTAGCAGGCATGCCTCACCACTCAATGCTGAGAACATGTGTCTTCTCCATGGAAGGGTGCCTTGGGCTCCTGTTTCCTGAAAAGGACAGATTTTACCATTTTACTGGATTAAATAGTGTCCCACAAATTCATATCCTTCCTGAAACCTCAGAATGCAACCTTGTTTGAAAATAGGGTCTTTGCAGATGTACTTAGTTAACATGAGGTCATGCTGGAGTAGGGTGCACCTTAAATCCAATACGAGTGGTGCCCTTACAGAAAGAGTAGAAGAGACACAGACACAAATATGCCCTGGGAAGAATGCCTTATGACAATGGACTCAGAGATTGGAGTGATGCATTTGTTAGTGAAGAAACTCTAAGGATTGCCAACAACCACTGAAAGCTGGGAGAGAGGCATGGAACAAATTCTTTCTCAGAGCCCTCCAGAGGAATCCACTTTGCTCACGTCTTGATTTCAGACCTCTGGCCTCCAGAACTGGTAGAGAATAACGTTCTGTTGTTTCAAGGCACCTAGTTTGTGGTACTTTGTTAAGGCAGCCCCAGGAAACTAACACAGCCATGCTCTGGAACTATGCTTTCCAATAGGAATATAATGTGATTCACACATGCAATTTTGAGTATTTTAGAAGATGCATTAAAAAAGTAAAAAGAATAATCTCAGCACTATATTTAATTTTACCCAATATAAAAAATATCTTACTACAAAGTAATGATAAGCATGTGAGGTGGTGGATTTTTTAACTAGCCTGATTTAATCGTTCCACAATGTATACCTGCATCATAACATCACATTCTACACCATAAATACATACAATTATTATTTGTTAACTAAAAATAAAAGAAATCATTTTAACATATAATCCATATAGAATTATTAATGCTATATTTTATAATATTTTTTCATGCCGAGTCTTTGAATTGGATGTGTATTTCACATGTATAGCACATCTCAAATCTATACTAGCCATTTCAGGTCCTCTATTGTCACATGTGACTAGTGGCTTCCATATTGGGTAGAGCAGGGCTAGACTTTCTTCTCCCTGACGTGCTGGTGTGTATTGCATTGCTTCAGGAGGGCAGGAGAGGGAGCAAGAAGGAAGCCTTTTTCCTTTATGGCTGTGCCTCCTTGTGTTCTCTCAGGTCCTATTGATTTGTCTTAAATGCACAACCCCTCAAATACCCATGCTTCCACCAGAGAACATCAGGTCAGGCCTGCCTCTGTGTCACCAGCTATCTGGGATGAATGGAATGGGGCAAAATTCCTTTCCAAACTTGCTGCTTCCTCACTATGGTTCCAGGACCTGTCTTGAGACCTTCTCTTTGGTTTGGCTGAATCTCGTTTCAGTTCTCTGCTTCCTCCCAAGGGTGAGAGATCATCAGTCCTCTGGCTCCTTAGCTGAACCTTGAATTACTATTGTCCTGAAGGATATATTTAAGCCCATGTTCTTCTTCCTTCCTCCCTTACATTGCTGCCAGGAGTGAGGCAGCAGGCGTGGGTCTGAATCTGACACTGACAGATTCTCATGCTGATTCCAAAGAGATGCCCAAGACCAAATGTTACAAAGACAAACCATATGGGAGCCCCAGCACTCTGGGCCATTAATAGGAATTTTTAAATGACTGTGATTGATGGTGCAGCTCTTACAAGTCCAAGATCAATGAAAATGCATCTTGATCTTTTGAACTTGCTCGTTTTATCTTGGATCCTTTTCCTATACAATGAGACCCATTTCTGTGATGCCTGAAGGCATCTGGAGTCCTTTCGATGGATTTGCCATGTATGTGCTTGCTGGCCAGGTGGAATGGCAGAGGGTGAGGGCCTTGGAAACCAGAATTCTCATCAAGAAGCTAAATGCCAAACTAGGCCTTTCAAAGTGGGAATTACACACCCTGCCTAGAAAAGGACTCTGCATCAAATTAGGAACATCACTCACATTGACCAGAGGATGATAATATTAAGATAAACGTTTCTGTTTTTGAGTTTGTTTCTGTGCCCCCATTTACCTGGGCATAAAAGGAATTCCCTCCTTCCTTCCCCTGCATTGTACCAAAGCAATGAAGAAGGAGTTGGTAGAGAATTTACCTTACTTTGGAGCCTTAAATTCCCAACACCCCTGCAAATCTGAAGGCCCCTTTTCCAAGAATACCTGAATATAATTTTGCATGCCATTTCAGGGCATTCACACACCTCCTGGAACCCATACATGGACCTCACATTGAGAACAATTGGTGTAGAAAATTATTATGGGCTCCCAATCAGGCAGTCAGATTGAGGTGGGACACTGTACCATTTATTTGAAAAGAGACAGAAATCATATCTTTTTCTTGTTTTATGTCTTTCTCAGAAAGCCACAATGATGCTTTATAAAAATGAGTTCCTTGGTCAAATGAGTATGGGAACCACCATGCCTAGTTATTCTCTCTCTAGTACTCCTTTGGAAGTTTGTGATGCAAAACAACATGTTACGTGTTTTAAGAAATTTTGAAGAAACCCCAAATTAATATGACTAGAGAATCTTATTTTTGCTTAACACCTCAAACAATTCACAGAATACACTTTGGGAAATATTGACCTACATGAAATCTGGACCAGTGTACAGATCATTCCACATCTTGGTTTCTCCCATGGAACCACAGGGTTCTACTTTCCTTTCCACTTCAACTGGAGTGCTTGTTCCTGCTCCTGCAGCATCCTGGGTTGCATGGCCATCGGACACACATGACTAGGTGTGGGGAGGCAGGGCCATGAATGAATGCAGCGGGGCTGCCTTTTTTCACATCTCCAGAAGGCACTGTGCACATTGGTTTTTGCTACAGAGGGTGTCATTCTCATAGAAGAACCCAAGGTTTGCAACGTCCCCTCGCGTGATGCAGTGGTGTGGTACTGGAGTGCAGACTTAGTTCTCAGAGGTGCTCACTGGCCTTTGCTCATTCTTTGGTTTGTGGACAATGAGGGCTTTGCTTTGGTGGCAGCTGTCTGGAGTCATCATCTAGGGGGTGCAGTTGTCAGGCTGGCTAGGGGACCTGGCTGAAAGAGGGCCAAAGAAAATGCCTCCCAGGTTTTGGCATTGCAGCTGAGCCTGGAGGACCATGAGGGGTTAATTCAGCAGTGAAGGGCCTTCTTGGCAGAGATGATGGTGTAAGCAAAGGCATGAGGGCTTTGCCTCCTGGGACAGTTGGTCTGTGGAGCACGTACTGGGAAACAGATCTACATAACTGAAGGGAGTCTGACTCATTTCTCATGGTTCAAATTTTGGGAAAGGTTGCAACAGCACACAAACAAATTTAAGGTTCCATAGTTTTGGGATGGTAGAAAATAAAGAAGCTGACAGTTAGGTATTTGGCAGAACATAAAGAAGCTGACAGTTAGGTATTTCGCATCCCAAACCCTCCTTCAAGGGTTCAGATTTGGATAATCACCAAACGTAGTTTCCCTTTTTAAAACTTTTTTTTGGTTGTTGTTAATTGTGAAGCACTAGGTATTTTGTGGGAAACTTAATCCATCTGTTTCTGATTCTTTTACACTTATTGAAACGTTTTGTAAGAGCTCTTGGATAGCCAATCATCCTTCAGAACCATTTCCATAAGCCTTTTAAGCCTATTTACGCTGAAGCAGGAAGTTGCTATTTTGCCAAGAGAACACGGACCTTGGGCCTGCGATCCCGGCTACTGGATGTTCTGCCAACCTTGTGGGGCTCCACACCTGGCCAAAGAGCCTCCTCATTCTGGACTTGAGGCTGCAGGGTGACGTTATTGATAGAATGGACCCGATTCTCTCTGTCCCCGCGATGGCACCCATGAGACTGGTCAGCTTCTTGGCACCTTCAACTTTCTTAAAGCACCAAAGGAAGTGAGCTCAGCATGCAATTTTCAAGTGTTCCTTCCAAATCAGATTTCTCCAAACAAGGTAACTCATAGGAACATGTGGATACCCATTCAAAGGGCAGTTGCCTCTCCAAGTTCCCTTTGGCCATGATGTCAGGAACCACCTCTTGCTTTTGTTTGAATCTCCAGTATTTATCTGGGGGCTTAGCATAAGGTAAGTGCTCAGGACATGTGTGCTCACTGACTAACTGCTGTCTAAAGGGTCAGTGTGCAAAACCAAAAATCACAGAAGTTCTCTTCAACCAAACTAAACTGATTTTTAAAAAAATTCTCAAGGGATTCTTATCTATATAGATATTAAAGCATGTATCAATTCTTGGAGGCAAGTTTTACCTCCTCTACACACACAAAAAAAATAATTAGTGCTTCAATAAAAAGAACATTATGCTTACCAGAATCCCAGGTGGTTTAATTTCTATGAGGGAGGACGGATGGACTTGGAAAATATAACTGCTTTTCCTATGGAAAGCGAAAAACTTGTTAGACTGCATTGGTTCACGGCCACCAGTCTTGAGGCTTTTGTCATAAGAGTTTTGATTAGCCTAGTCAGAATTTCCAGAGGAATTTGAGAGTTTGAAATATATGTGCTTCTGATCTGAGGGAGTGAAAACCATGAGCAAGGTAGAATTAGTCAGGAGTTATGGGCAAAGGCAGCAGCTAGAGGCTTTGGCACCAGAACAGTGAGTTTGATGATAATAGCGAAGGTTATTAAGTCCTCACCAGCTGCCAGACACTGTTCTGTGTGTCTAACTTGCATTATTTATTTAATTCTCACAACAACCCAATGAGGTAGGAACTATTATTTTCTCCATTTACCAAGGAGGAAACAAAGGCACAGAGAGGTTGTCACTTGCCTAAGGTCACATAGCAGAAGCAGGACTTGATCCCAAGTAGTAGAACTCCAGTCTCAGTGTTCTTAACCCCTGCCTACCCTGCTTCTCAGCCATGCAATATTGAGAAGGGCATTTTGAACTCTTGACTCTGGGTACTCAGGACTATGATTGGAATGTTAATAATAATAATTGCTTTGTCTACATCACAGGATAATTCTCTGGACCCTTGCAGGTAATGAATATGAACATATTTACAATAAAGTTTGAGATCTAATACTCATGTATTTTTCTGAATAAGTACCTGGCTCAGAGTAATGGCCCAATCAATATCTTTTAAATAACTGAATGATGAAGAATAGATTTATAACAAAGCAAAAGTTACTTTTATCCCCAAATCCACTATGTTATTTATTCACACAGTCTTGTAACAAGCCATAACTCTTAAAGGCAAGTCTTATACTTGATATGAAAGTGTCATAGACCTACACACCTCCCAAAGATCACGGGCATTTCAGGGTCCTTGTGTCTTGAAATCATCTATTGAATAGTGAATACCAGGCAAAGTGACCATTTATGAACTTCTGACTAGAGAGGGGAAAGATTTTTAAACTGTGCACTCCTAATGTCAGCAAACTTTATCATTTAAAGATTTAAGTAGTTATCTATGATCTAGCCTGCTCCACTGCTGAAAGTTATTATAATTCAAGAGGTAGGTATCTCAGTGAAGAACACTGTGAGCCCATGAGAGCATGAAATGCATGTCTCTTGTTTGGTGTTGACTCCTGGCTCAGAGAATGGAGCCTGGCTTATAATAGGTACTCAGATATCTGAATGGATAAATCTGATGGAGGTCATTGACCTGCCTTCTCCCTTCAAGGTAGAAATGGAAGCTCAGGAAGAGGTAGGGAGGTGGGGGTAATGGCAGCAATTAGTCTTAAACTGCCTAAGCAGTGTGTGGGCAAATGCTGGCCCAGGAGACAGCTGGTCATCTGGGGTGCTTCTCATTCCAGTGGGGCTTTCCACTCATCTGCCAGAAACTGCTTTTCTTTACGAAGCTAAGACTTTCCTGTGCACCCAGGGGTCTCTTTAAATAATCAGGAGCTGAGTGCTTAGTGACAAAGTGAGATGAGCTTGGACTAAAGTCAAGATGTGTGTATCTGTGCCCACGCACATACTTGGTATGGATACGTCTGTACACTCAACACCCCCAAATACATGGGACTTGAAAGGAACTAAATCAAGGAACCTGGCTGAATTACTGAACTCAAACAGAAACTACTTATGACTTTCTGAACCTTGAATTGAAACCTCTCCTACAATAATAACGATAATAAAAACCTCCAAACATGCATGTGTACACCAAAGAAATGAAAATACTTTTATGAATCAGTTTGAACCGGAACTGACCCTCACATTTATAAAAAACTATTGAGCCCCTAGACCAAAATATTATCCAAACAGAACGTTAACCAAACTCACATTTCATCTATTTAAATACAGCTACACTGTATTTTTTGCAAAAGACATGTTAAATAAAAGCTAAATGGACCTAGTTTTGTGAAACAAGCATATTTTAACAGTAGCTAAGGATGGAATATATAAAATAACCTTATTCTGATAGTTTTATAGAGAAAGACCCTATTGTGACGAGAATAAGTGGATCCTGGTTTACCTTTTCTTTTCTTTTTTTGGTTTAAAATCAACTATATTTTACATTGAACTCCCCAAGATATCCCAAAAGGGAGGTTCTGTGCCACTTTGTAGTGGCTCCCTTTTTTAAAAAAAAAAAAATTTATTATGTATTTTATTTTATTTGTTTTGGTTTATCACATTGGAAAGAATCTCCAGAACCATGTTAAATAAAGGTGATAGTAGTGGTCAGAGAGAAAGTCTTAACATGTCCCCATAGCTTCCTTTTTAAAAAAAATTTCAGAATATTACAGAGGTACACATGCTTTGGTTATGTGATTTGCTTCTGGGCAGTTTGAATCAAAGTTATGTATGTGCCCATCACCAGGATAGCATTCACTGTACCCATTCATTATACCCATCTCCTCCACCTTCTTCCCACCTGCTTGGTTTCTGTTGAATTTTATTACTATATGTGCACATGGATGTCCATCGATTAGTTCCAATTTAATAGTGAGTACAGGCGGTAATTGTTTTTGCATTCTGCGATACTTCACTTAGAAGAATGATCTCCGGTTCCACCCAGGTTGTTACAAAAGGTATTAGTTCACCATTTTTTATGGCTGAGTAGTATTCCATGGTATACATATATCCCAATTTATTAGTCCACTCATGTATTGATGGGCACTTGGGTTGTTTCCACATCTTTGAGATTGTGAATTGTGCTGCAGTAAACATTTGAGGGCACGTGTCTTTTTGATAAAATGATTTTTTTTTCTTGCGGTAAATACCCAACAGTGGAAGTGCTGCATCAAATGGTAGGTCTACTTTTAGTTCTTTGAAGCATCTCCATACTATTTTCCATAAAGTTTGCATTAGTTTTCAGTCCCATCAACAGTGTATGAGTGTTCCCTTCCCTCCATATGCACTCCAGCATTTGTTGTTTTGGGACTTTTTGATGAAAGCCATTCTCCCTGGAGTTAGGTGATATCTCATTGTGGTTTTAATTTGCATTCCCCTGATGATTAGGAACTTTCAGCATTTTTTCATATGTTTATTGGCCATTAGTCTTTAACTTTTCAATCAATTTAGATTTCCATATCTTGGCTATTTTTAAAAAGTGGCGCCACCAGCACACATGTAGGCACATTTTGGCAGCCTGGATCAGGCTGAGTCTTGGTTTTCATTGTTCCTTGCAGGCTCTCTTGTCATTAAATCCTGCTTTGAAGTACTTTTCTGAACAAAGTTCGAAGAGTTTCTGCTGTGGCCTCCTGCTCAAGTTTCTGGCCAAGGTGTTGGTGACCACACAGACACCAAAGGCTTGGACAATGGTGCCAATGTTTCTAGGAAGCAAGTGAGCCAAAAAGTGTCCCAGCACTTCAGTGGTGGTACTGTCTCCAGCCTGGACCCCAAAGGAGCTGCTGTAACTCAGGACGTTATGAAGGAGCTGGAAGCTCCTTGGTGGCATCCAGACTCACCAATCTCAGGATACTACATTACACACAGCATGGACTTCTGGCCCCGGGTCAACTTTTAGTGATTCACATAGACGTGTAGATGGTCTGATTTCCCCACGGCGAAATGTCCATGCATAGATCCTGGGGGCAATGAGATTGTGAAACATAAGTTGTTTTAACCACATTGCTCGGTCACCACAACCCACCAGTCTGATTCCTCCCTTTTTAAAAACTACACAAACACTGCAATAACTTTCTAAACTTTGTGAGTTACTGCTACACAAGCCTGATACCTGTCAACAGTGATTTTATGAAGGTTGTTGTATTCCACTCAGCACTACCTTGATACTTTTTCTACCGCCAGCAGTTTTCAACTTAAATTTTGTATTAATTTATTTTGTGGTAATTACCCTTTTACTTATTTTTATTTACAATTTCCATTAGAGTGTATTTCCTCAATTCATCTGTAAAAATCCACTCCAGAGATTCTACTGAATTCACCTCTTTGCTGCATCCCACTGTCTAAGAGCACAGTCTCCAATATTTTCCCAGGAATTCTATCTGGGTCTACATTACAGGATCATAGCAAATGAGTTGTACATAATGTTCAAATCCCAGGCAATTTTAAAGCTCAATGTTTATGTCTACTATTCCGAAAGTGTTGCTTCTGGAATTTTCTTTCCATAGCTTCTCTTAAAATTTATAAATAATTACACATTTAAAACATGAACAAATGCTTGCTATAAAAATTCAAATAATAACTGTAGCAAGAAGTTACAGAGTTTATTCTTTCTTCAATTCCTCAAGAAAGATCCTTGGAGTTGTGGCCATCGTGCCTAAACAGTCAAGTCTGTTGGAGTTTAGGTGAGTCTTTCGGATATAGGAATCCCTGGATACTCATTAATTTCCTACAATAATTCTGGGTGCTTTAGCTGAAGTAAATCATCATTAGTAATACTTCCATCTTCTAACATTGATGAGCACCTACCATGTGCCGGGCACTGTTTTCTTTAAACTTATGTTTTTAACCAATGTGTTTCAGCTATACTATCCCTGTTTGAAAGATGAGAAATACGAGAACCAGGGAGTTTAAGTAACTTGTCCAAGGCCATACAGCTAGTCAGGGGCAGACTCAGAACTGGGGCTTAATCCAACTGACTCCTAAAATCCGTGTGTGTATCTGTGGGGTGCTGGAGCTACACCAGCTCACGACGATTAACTCTGAACATCTCTTCCCAATGCTGCCGTCGGTGACATCACACTGGTAGTTTGAAATTCCGTACTTACACCATGGAAATCTGCAAATTCTACACATTAGAGCTTTGGGGACCAGATTTTACTACTTTGTGCATTCTACTTTGCCAAACTACTTCTCTGAAGAGGAAGAACACAGAATAAAGCCATGGGAGTGGCGAAGGGAAATAGTTTCCAGAAACCTTTGCCCAAATGTGTCATGCTAGTTTTTCTGGCTGAATGAGCTGTAAAAACCTCCACAGCCAGAGAGCTCCCATTGACACGCACTCCATACCCATCCGCAGTCCTCTGCAAAGCGTTTTTTATGGAAGTTGCATCAATATTTGCACACTCTTAACAAGGCCATGTCTCAACTCCTGGTACTTCAACATCTCTGAATTTTTCACATGCTTTTGGGTAGAAAGGGGATTCTGCAAATCTAGTTAAACCAAACCTTCAGGGACTGATTACACAGGTCGTGGATAATCCAGGCCCTCTTTCCCCCTCCTCCTCCTCACCTCCTGGCCTTTTTACTGCTCATTAGCACCTCGGCCAGAGACCTGGGCTTGGGAAGCAGTGAGTGGGTGTGGAAGTCCCATTGGCCCATCTGGCTCCTGGCCAACAACCCTTGTGTAGGTTTTGTTGGGAGGAGTAACCTAGAGACGAGGTAAATGGATCCCTGGCATATGTGGGTTTTCTTCAGCTGCGTTACCGACATCCGCCTCACCCACTCCCAACACTCCCGATGCTGATGCCACAAATCGTTAAGTGTTGGTTGCATTAACTGTTGTCCTACTCCATGGTTGTCTTAATCACTTCAGTACATTTCACTGGTGGCCAGTTTCGTTAACAGCATTCGTGGATCTGGCTGAGCCCTATTCAGGATCAGGATGAAGACCCAAATTATATAATGCTCGCAGGGCTGGCTGTGGGAGAAGTGAAAGTCTGCTTCCTATGCCGAGGTTTCAGGGGTATCTCATGAGCTGCTACCCCTTAATGCTTCTTGAAATTGTATCAGAAGGACAAAATATTTTGTTCTATATCACTCCCACCTGAAAATAACTCACATATATTGAATTATTAGAACAAAAACATGTGTGCATTAGTAAAGTCTTTGTGTATGATCATTTACTTGGCTCTGAATTTACATCTTTCATTAATATATTTATCCGTCAGATATTTGGGCATCTACCATAAGCCAGATACAGTGCTGGGAAGGTATTGCTGAGTGAAACACAGATGGTCTCTGCTCTCACACCACTGGAAGTCTTGCTGGGGAGATAAACAAATAAACTAAATAAAGGTAACCACAAGTTGTGATAGGCAGTACACAGCTAGTAAATAGGGCCCAGCCATATAGGATGATGAGGGGTCCTGTTTTAGATATGGCAGGGCTGACCAGAGAAGGCTTCTCTGTGGAGAGACATTTAAACGGAGAGCCAAGGACCGAGGAGAGAACGGCCATGTGAAAAGCTGGACAAGAGCAATCTTTTTTACAGATTGACGGAACAGTCAGCTCAGAGCCTGGGTTTTCCATGCTGAGAAGAGGAAAGGAGGCCAGTGTGGGTGGTGTGCATGAGGAAGGGGGCGTGGCAGGAAAAAAGTGGACTGGAGAAGTCACCAAGGACAAGATGGGGTGGGGACAGATTATGCAGGGCTTGTAGGTCCCAACACTGAATCTAGACTTAGTATTCTAAGCACAGTGGGGAGGTGCATTAGTCAGGGCTCTCCAGAGGAACAGAACCAATAGTGTGTGTGTGTGTGTGTGTGTGTGTGTGTGTGTGTGTGTGTGTGGAGAGACAGAGAGAGAGAGAGAGAGAGAGAGAGAGAGAGAGAGAGAGAGAGAGAGGCATTTATTATGAGGAATTGGCTCACACAATTACAGAGGCCCAGAAGTCCAGACCCAGGAGAGGCAGTGGTACAGCTCCAGTGCAAGTTCCAAGACCTGGGAAGCAACAGAGCCAATGGTGTAAGTTCCAATGTGAGTCTGAATCTGAGAACCAGGAGGGCCAATGGTGCAAGTTCCAGTCTAATTCTGAATCTGAAGGCAGGTAAAGGCTGATGTCCCAGCTTGAAGACAGTCATACCGAGAGAAAGAATACTTTCTCACTCAGTCTTTTATTCTACTCAGGCCTATAATGGATCGGATAAGGCCCACCCACACTGGGGAGGGCAGTTTGCTTTCTCAGTGCTATGATCTGAATGTTTGTGTACCCCTAAAATTCATATATTGGAACCCAATTCCCAATGGGATAAGACTAAGAGGTAGGGCCTTTGGGAGGTGATGAGGCCATGAGAACCATGCCTGCATAAATGGGATTAGTGCCTTATAGAGGGGTCCAAAGGAGCTTGTTAGCCCCGTGAGAATGCAGCTAGAAAGCATGGTCTATGCATGAGGAATGGCCCCTTACCACACACTGAATCTGCTGGTGCTTTGATCTTGGACTTCCCAGCCTTCGGAATTGTAAGCAACAAATTTCTATTGTTTATAAATTACCCAGTCTAACATATTTTTATAGTAGTTCTGATGGAATAAGACACTCAGTCTACCCATTCAAATGTTAATTTCATGCATACACACCCTCACAGACACACCAAGAAATAATGTTTCACCAGAGATCTGGGTACCCATTGGCCCCATCAAGTCAATGCATAAAATTATCCATCACAGGAAGCATTGAACAGTTTTAAGCAGGGAAGTAACATGAAACATATTTTTTAAAACCTCCTCTGGCTATTGCACAGAGAATGCCTGATAGAGACCAGGAATGGGAATGGGAGATTAGTTAGGGGGCTACTGTGAAATTTTTTTAGATGAGAGAGGGTGATGACATGTACCAAGATGGTAGCAGTGAGGATGAAGACAAATGGATAGATTCAAGATACATTTTGGAAGCAGAATTTGTAAGACTTATTGGATGAATTGCATGCTTGTCTGTGTGGGGGCTTGGGGATCAAGATGATTCCTAGGTTTCTGTATAGATGGTACTGTTTCTGAGATGGAGAAGGCTGGGGTAGAGTTAGGTTAGGTGGTGGTGGGGAGAACTAAGAGGTCTGTTCTGAGCATGATCATCTGGGGATACCGCTACCTTGAGCTCCAACTTATCATGCCTATAGAGATGTTAGGACTTTGGAAGCTGAACATTGGGAAAATCTTCCTGAAATAAAAATAAAACGATAGCTATCAATAACAACTGAAATGTTTAAATTAAAGTTTATACATTATGCACTGGCTTCTGGTGATTTTTTTCCCCTGAGTACTCATAATAAGCTAGTACACACATCTGTTTTAAAATTTTGTTAGAAATCAATGAAGTTTCTGGAAAACATTATTTTGGTCTTTTTTTGCAGATTAGTTTTTATAGTTATCTTTAGCTTTCTGCCACCTTTCTCTTGTTCTAAATCATATAGACTCATTCATGGTGATTCTGATCTCTTGTCTACCAGTTCTGTCAGCATTAATAAGAACTACTCACATGTTTTGAGTACTTACTCTGTGGCATGCACCTTTCTAAGAGTATGACATGTATTTACTTATTTAAAATTCACAACAACTCTGGGAAGTTACTAATATTGTCTCTATTTTAGATGGGGAACATGAGGAAAAGAGTAGTTTATTTACTTGTCCAAGGTCATGTAGGTAGCAAGTGGCAGAGCCAGGATTATATCCTAGAGAGTTAGGATCTGTTATATCCTAAGAAAACTCAATCTCTTGACTATGAAGTCCTATTGCTTCTTGATGAGAGGTTTGGAGATAATCCATGTGAACTTGCCAAGTTAAACCATTTTAATTGTCTAAGTCAATGTTTCCAAAACTAGCTGCTCATCAGAATCACCCAGAGAGCTTGTTAAAATAAGATTCCTTGGTCCACCCAGACCTTCTAAATCAGTGTCTGGTTAGAACTGGGGCTGGGAATCTGTGTCCTTCACAAGTTTTCTGAGTAATTCTGATGTAACCGATCTACAGAGCAACATTTAGGAATGAGAGCTTTGAGTTACTTTTCATTGCTTTCTATCCTCTGAGAATAAATTTCCTTCTTAACGGTGCTTGTTCTACCTTCACTGTTTGCAGGCCATTCTCCTGATTAGGAGCCCGAAGGTCAGAGGGAGCTGGGAGTTTTGCTTTCTGCACTTAGATAAGATCATTCTTCTACATTTCCCCATTTATTCAAAGTACACTTTACAGTTCAAAAATTATATTTTAACTTTCTGCTACTCATGAAATAGAAAGTCAAGATTTCCCTAAAGCATTTTTAATAGCCCCAATATTTTACTGCAAAAGCAAGTTGTTTTCAATTTAAAGCCACTAAAAGGAAGGACGTGGTTTTCATTTCAGATTTTCTTGTCAGTGCATCCTAATTTATCCAGAAGAAAGGGAAGTTTTTGGATATTGTTTTCAGTTTCTACGTATTTTTTTTTTGGTCCCAAACTAAAAACTGGGTTAAAGCTCTTCTTTAATCAAAACCTGGGGCTATATAAAATTGTGAAGGAGGCAGCCTATTGCATTGTTCCACTTACCACTTCAGTGTTACCCTCTGGTCCTACTGTGTGCAGCTCAGGACTTGACATGGCATGGCTCTGACATGGTGACCAACCTCCCCGCTTTACCTGGGACTGAAGGGTTTCCTGGGATGTAGGGTTTTCAGTGCTAAGACTGAGTCAGTCCCAGGACTCCATCTGTGTTGTAGCAAGAGGACCAGCAGAAGGAAAGATTATTCTTCTCTTCTGTGTTCCTGAGATACTATCAGCAGATGCCCCAGAGTGAGAATAGGCTTACATTCTAAGTCTAAAAGATAGCAGTTGTTAATACTATACTTGAGCACCACTATGTTAGTGGGAGAAATTATCCTGAAAGGATCCTTTTTCTCCTTCTATGGAGGAATAAAATACAATTTCTTGGTGTGGTTTTATATGAAAGTTGTGATCAAATCTTTTCTTTTCTTTTTTTTTTTTTTGAGACAAGAGTCTCACTCTGTTGCCTGGGCTAGAGTGCCATAGCTTCAGCCTAGCTCATAGCAACCTCAAACTCCTGGGCTCAGGTGATCCTCCTGCCTCAGCCTCCTGAGTAGCTGGGACTACAGGCATGTGCCACCATGCCCGGC
>CAUYRT010085171.1:0-21618 GCA_963574885.1 Lepilemur ruficaudatus
CCAATTAATTTCTTTCTATTTATAGTAGAGACGGGGTCTCGCTCTTGCTCAGGCTGGTCTTGAACTCCTGACCTTGAGCTATCCACCCGCCTCGGCCTCCCAGAGTGCTAGGATTACAGGCGTGAGCCACCGCGCCTGGCCGACTTTCTACTTTTTGCCAATCTAATGGGTGTAAAATCTCACTATTTTAATTTGTATTGATCTAATTACTAATGATTTTGTGCCTGTCTTCATGTGCGTGTTAGACATTTGGGTTTCCTCTTATGTGAATTGCCTATTAACATCATTTGCTCATACTTCTGTTGAGTTTCTTTGTTGTCGGCTTGGAGGCATTTCTCATATATTCTACAGAACCATACCTCATCAGTATTAGATGGTATAAACCATTTTTCCTAATTTGCTATTGTGTTTGTTAAGTTTGTTCCTAATGTCCTTTATTGAAAAGAGATTCTTAATTTTATAGAGTCAAACTTTATAAATCCAGGTCCTGGGACGGAAGTCTTCATTGTTTTTTCTTACCATTTCTTTATCTTAGGGTTTGTGCTTTCTGTTAATCCTTTCTAATTTTCAATTCTCCTCAAATTGTTTAAGTCAAAGAGCCATGAGCTTGCATTATGTGGATTTAATTTTATCAGCTTGTTCATGGATTTCAGAGTGGGCATCTTACCAATTTATATGATGTTTTTGCGTAGCCTCTCTCAGTTTTAAACAGAGCCCATTAACAAATCTGGTAACTAAATCAGACACCATGAAGTCACCAGGGTTAGGCCTGAATAATCCTTCCAGATGTTTTCTAAGCAATGCCTAGAATTAGAGACTGATTTGTCTCTTTGTTATCTGCACTCTTGAATCTTTGACCAGTCTATTTTAGATAGGAAGGCCATAGGGATGGAATCTCCATTCTCCTTAGCTTTGTGATAGATGTTGGGAGTATTTTGATTTAGTTGTAATCTTCATCGATTCTGGCCTATTTAACCTTTTTATTTCCTTTTCTTTTTTTTCCCTCTTTCTTAGCCTAACAGAACAGGTGTGACCATTTAGCCTTTTCAAACATTAAGGAAGCATCTCGAGGACCCACAAGAAGTTTGACTAATTTGTAAAGGTATGGAAGTCCTAGAGAATATGCTTCTAAACTCATCAGAGTTGTGTGGAAATCTATTCTGTTTTCTTATGGGCTGGGAAGTCCTTTATTATATCATATAAGGCAGATAGAGACCAATGGTTAAAATGACTTTTTGGGGACGGGCAATTTACGACCTTCAGCTTTCCTTCCTTGAGGTCTTGAGGACCAAGAACAGGGAAAGTAGAGCCAAGAAACAAACAACTACAGGAAGTTGGGGATCAGAAAAGTAGGGGTAGGTTTGAGGAGGGGCAAGTACATATAAGAAGGGCCAGTCCATAGTGGAGATGGAGACAGGAAGAAGTTTGGAGGAGCAGATGGATAAGGAGAGGAAAAGGAGACAGGAGTGAGTGTCTTTGAGGTTGGAGTGGATGAGAGGTTGGAGTAGCTGAGGAGGATAAGTGGTCCTTGAGAAATTGAAAAGCTTCAGATACAGTAGATTGTGCTTACTTGGTGGCCTGATGAAGGTTAGATTGATAAAACCATTGTTCAACTTCTTCACAACAAGCAAAGTAAGCAGGCCATTGTTTAGAGGAGATTCAAATCTCCAGGATGCAGGGGCCTCCCATAGATGAACCAACCTGCGTGAGATCTCAAGAACCTCAGAGAGAGAGGCCATTGTAGCTTCAAATTATTCTTCATAAAATTTTGGCACTTTTGGAGATATTGGACTGAAATAGTGCCATGGTGGTAGAGCATATAGTCAGGAAGGGAAAAGGAGGATGGGTGCCTTGTGGAATTATAATTATTAATGGCATAAGGCTAGTATTCAAATAAATAAGAGAGATCTCACAAAAGATCCAGGAGGATTCCCATTCAACAGAAAAGAGCTAGGGAGAATCCCACTCAACAGAAAGAGTGAGGGATTCAATCGTCACTCAAAAAGAGCCAAGAAGAACTCCATCCAAGAAAAGTCTCACTCTAACAGAAAAGAGCCAGGAAGAGTCTCTTTCAATAGAAAGAGTCAACGATTTAGTACTCAGTCAAAAAGAGCCAAGACACTACTATGGAAAATAGTATGGCAGTTCCTCAAAATATTAAACATAGAATTACATATGATTTAGCCATTTCACTTCTGGGCATATATCCAAAAGAATTGAAAACATGGTCTTAAAGAGATAATTGCACACCTATGTTTATAGCAGTATTATTTATGAGAATATGAAATATACATACGATGGAATATTATTCAGCCTTAAAAAAGGAAATTCTGATGCATGCTGCCACATGGATGACTCTTAAGGACATTACGTTAAGTAAAATAAACCAGTCACAAAAACACAAATACTGAATGATTCTACTTACATGAAGTATCCATAGTAGTTAAAGCTCATAGAAACAGAAAGTTGAATAGTAGTAGCCCGGGGCTAGGAAGGAGGGTAAATGGGGAGTTATTATTTAATGGTTCTGGAATTTCCATTTTTCAAGGTGAGAGAGTTCTGGAGATTGGTTATACAACAATGTATATATATTTAACATTACTGAACTGTAACACTTAAAATGGTTAAGATAAATTTTGTTATGTATTTTTTACCACAATTAAAAATAAATAAATAAAAAATAAGCCAAGATGACTCTTGGTCCAGGAAGATTCTTATTGAAATAGAAAAGAACCAGGAGTCCCATTCAATAGAATCAATGTAATTCTTTGCTATGTTACAACAGACAGATTTCTAAATCACTGGATTAGGAGTTGTGACTCATTACAGTGTTCTATAGGCTCACTTCTGTCCCCTCAAATTCATAGTTGATGTCCTAACCCCTAAGTACCTCAGAATGTGACTTGTATTTGGAGACAGGACCTTTAAAGAGATGTGATTAAGGTAAAATGAAATCGTATGGGTGACCCCTAATCTGATATGAGTAGTGTTCTTAGAAGAAGAGATTAGGACACTGATGGGACAGAGGGACTACCATGGGAGACACAGCAAGAAGATAGTGACCTGCAAGCCTAGGGGAGAGGCCTCAGAAGAAACCAAACCTGCCGATACCTTGATCTTGGCCTTCTCAGCTTCCAGACTTGTGAGAAAATAAATCTCTGTTGTTTAAGCCACCCAGTCTGTGGTGCTTTGTTGTGGCAGCTCTGACAAACTGATACACAATGGATCTTGATTTCCCCAGCCAGGAAGATGGACATAAAAGATATGAGAAGCCACCCAGTACCTGGGTTCGGAGGGCAGACAGCGCTCAGTCAAGTCATGGCACCATAAACTGTCAAATAAAAAACAAATCTGGACTTGAATAAGGAGAGACTTTTTAAAAACAGACTATGGCAACTGGAGAATGCTCTGAACATAAAATCTAGAAGCATCTAAAAATCAAACAGGAAACGGCTTTTCTTTTATAGGGAAGGGTAAGGCGGGCTGGCAGGAACTTTGTTGCGGGTGGCTGGAGTGTGCTGTCTCAGAGCTCAGTTGCCTGACAGCACTGTGCCTCCACTGATGGAAAATATGTCTTTAGTCTGAGAAACATTAGTGCCTCATGGCTGAGCTCAAGCTCTTCTGCATACATACGGCTCTGTTTCCTTCTTTGTTTCCTCTTGTGTGTGGTGGGGCTCTTCCTTCTGGTAGTGGATTCACTGCCAACAAAGGGATCAAATTCTTCCCATATTAGTGAAACATCAGGACATCAGTGAAGTAAGGGACCCCTAGGACCAGCTCACAGTAGAGATTCACTCTTTGTTCTCCTGTTCCACTTCCCACTTTTCTAACTTAACTCTGCTGGCCCAGCGGGATGCCTTAGAACAGCACTCTCAAGAAAGAAGAGATTAGCATCTAAGGGAACAGGTTAGACAGCAAAGATATTAGAGTAGGGACTACTATTTCAATCCAGACTCGCAGACCATCCATCTGGGTGTGGCAAAGGGCTGCAGAATAAAATCTCAAACACAGTAATTTAGTGGCTACAGATTATAATATTTAGGGATTCAGGGTGACCACAGAAAAAGAGAGTCCCTCAACACTTGTTCACTAGCCCCTTTCCCATAGTCCCATGGGGCACTAATGTTTCTCAGACTAAACATGTATCTCTGGGACAAGCCTTTCCTTTGTGTTAGGCTGATATGGAGAGCAATGCTGAGCCTCTAGTCTAACTTTGTCCTCAAGGAGCAGCATCCTATCCCAGATGGAGCATACGTGAACCTGTAGGAATGAGATCCTGTGCCTTTTCAACAGAGGAAAAATCAATTGAGGATCCCCTGCAGAAAAATATTTTTTATGTTATTCAAAGATAGAAAGTGGGTATGACTGTTGAACCTCTCAGCAGCCATCTTGTAATCTTAAGGCTGGAAGCCTTGAGCTAAGAATGGTGGAGAAGGAATCTTGTTTCCTTTATGATTTTGTGGAGCTGCTTTATTAGCCCTGGATTGCCTATTTCTCTGGATTTCTGTTAAATGGGAAAACTAGCCCTGATGTATCTCTGTGGATGGGTCTCCAATACCAGCAGCAACTGAACACAATTTGTAACTGATCCAGGTATCCCGTTATTCAAGTCTAGGAGCTCATATTCCTGTGAGGTATCAGTTACCTGGTCTGATATGGTATATTGCACTTTAGTTTTTGTTCTTCCTGGTGAGTTTAGGGTGGGGAGGTGGGGAGAGAAAGGGATGAGCCCCCAGAGCAGAAGGTCCCAGGCTGTTGTCTACATCCTTTTCTTGCCACTCTGGTAAGCAACTCTTTAGAGGTTCTTTTCACGTCTTTAAAAGAAGCAGCGTGGGAAGAAGACAAATTCCTTACACTATGATAAACTAGCTCTGAGGTTTGGAAAGGGAGATGATTTTGTAGCCTAACGTTAAAGATGCCAGGCATGGCCGTATTTCCTCTTCTCCTTCACTGGAAGATAGCTCCACTAGAACTGCGGTGTTGGACTGTTTTCTTCACTGCTGTATCTCCAGTGACTGCACATTAGCATATGCTCAATAAATAGTTATTGAACAAATGAATTCCAAGGTGTTACACAGACATCTCCCTATGTCAAGGGTTGCTGCATTCCTGTAAGTCAAAAACTAAATTGACTAATTGAAGCACTTCCCAGTGCCCCAAACTACCCCTGAACTCCCCAGCTAAGAAGGAATTCCCTTGGTGGAGGATCTATTGTACAGTTTGAATACGGTATCATCGGGGGATATATTCGTTAGTTTAGGCTGCTATAACAGAATACCATAGTCTTGGGGGCTTAAACAACAGAAATTTATTTTCTTACAAGTCTGGAGACTGGAAGTTTAAGAGCCAGGTGCCAGCAGGGTTGGTTTCTGTTGAAGCCACTCTTCTTGTTTTGTGGAAAGCCGACTTCTCACTGTGGTCTCACGTGGCCTCTTTTCTGTTTGTGAATGTGGAGAGAGAGATCTCTGGTATCTCTTCCTCTTGGATTAAGGCCGCACCTTTATGACCTCATTTAACCTTAATTACCTCCTTAAAACCTAAATACAGCCACATTGGGGGTGGGGAAGGAATTAGGGCTTCAACATATGAATTGAACATGGAATTCAGTCCGTAACTCTAAAAGGGAGTATTTGAGGAGAGCTTAATAAAGGGGCTATTTACAAAGGTTTGGGCAAGCTTAAAAGAATTCTTAGGGAAGGTGAAACACTCTGGGCTAAAAACCCTAAGGAGTTATCCTGCCTCCCCTGAAAGGACAAGGAGAAGACCTAGATGCTGGAACCTTGGGAAAGAAGTTGTAATTATAGCTGTTTGTGGCTTTTCCTAAACCACAGCAAACTTGCAGGCAGGGAGCTGGGGAAGTTCTGCCTTGCCTTCACTTCTTTCTCTCCCTCTGCCCTCTTGCCAGTGTCTCCCATTGGCCAAACTCAATAGGAAGCCAAGGAGAAGGGAGCCTGTTGATAGTCAATTAGTTTCAGTTTCCTAGAGAACAGAGAAGGGAGGAAAAGGGTGGAAAGTGGATTTGGAAGAGCATATAGGAAAACATCCAGCATGAGCGGTAACCATACACTGGTCAATTATGCAGTCTGTATTTTTCTTTCTATGAACTTCTTCACTACCACTGCCCAATCCCTGAACAGATAGATACCAGGAGGCCAACTGTGTGTGACCCTGATTATCTTCATCAGTATGTCTCATACCTGTTGGCGTCTGTACCTGGATCTCCTACACTTCAGCACATTCAGTACAGGATCTATCTGTTCTCAGCGAAAACAGTAGGTAGTGTGACCCCTTTGATCAAACGCATGTTGTAACCACAGTCCATTCATTTATCCGAGTACATAGGTACCTAATGTACTTTTCCCCTTCAGTCTCTTTTAAGGAGCCAAGGTTGCCCAGCTGGGGGTGCTTTAAGTCTTGAAAATACATGTTTTCCCTCCATGCCTGAGATTGAGATTATCTGCTGAATATAAAGGCAGAAATTTTTGTTACCAAGAGGTCTGAAGAAAGACCAAATTGTCATTGAAAAAGAAAATGGACAGTCAAAATCAGTAGAAATGTATTCCAATTTACCAGTTTTAACGTGCTAATGTCTGCTAATCATTATTCTACACACCAGTTGTACAGTTTAAGAATTTGAAGCTCCCACATATCGTTAGAAACAATTTCCTTTAATGAAGTCTTGGAGCAGAGTAACTGCCAGGCTTTATTCAGCTGGACACTTCTGCCCTCTGCTGACTAGAATTGGCTACAACTAGGCCTGTAGTAACAACACTTGAAATCTGTCAGCTTTTTAAATAAAGGATGGCCAGGTTTTCCTAGACTTTGGTAAATTTCTTGAGAGAGAGAGAGAGAGAGAGAGAGAGAGAGAGAGAGAGAGACTTGTATTTCTGTCTTCCCTTCCCCTCCCTCCACCTTATTGCATTGTAATAGCCTGCTCATCTACTGGTTTGTTTTACTTTGGTGTAAG
The DNA here is from genome assembly GCA_963574885.1 of Lepilemur ruficaudatus. NCBI lineage: Eukaryota > Metazoa > Chordata > Mammalia > Primates > Lepilemuridae > Lepilemur > Lepilemur ruficaudatus. Next base: position 6,968 of record CAUYRT010085171.1, read on the forward strand.
AAGATAGGGACAGTGTGTTTATAATTCAAACATAATCACCAGTCTAAAATAATGCCTAGTACATAGAAGGTGCTCAGTAAATGTTTGTTGAGTAAATGAGAGGCAGACACAGAGAAAGCTGGAGAGAAAGATTGAGAGAAAAGAGGAAAAGAGAGAGGACTTACTCTTTCGATGACTCTTCCCTCTATTCGGGAGGTAGATTTATTCAAGGAGTACTAATATCGCCCTAAGTATGTGCCAGGAATAGGAAATAGGAACCCAGTTAAGTTGGCATAAGCTCAGGCATTGTCCTAAGCACTTTACAAATATTCTTATGCAGTCTTTATAATAATCCTATACAATGAACACTATTATACCTGTTTTACAAATGAGGAGACAAGCAGGAAGAGGTTAAATTAAATTTCTCAATGCTAAATTGCTAATAAGTGGTGGGGCTGGGATTTGAACCCAGGGCCACAGTTTACACTTTCAACCAGCAGCATGCTACCTCCCCAAGGGATGTGAAGAAGAGGGGAGATCAGAAATAGAAATGTATAGTTGCAGAAGAATTATACCAATCTTTCTATGTAAGTCACTTGCCTGCTAGGACATTGTCTGACAGAGTTATTTCAAAAGATAAGTCTTCCTTCAAGTTGTGATATTCTCCCTACTGCTCGGTTGAGTCTAATGTTGTAAGATTTCAAGTATAGTCTGCATTTCATTCAAGGAATTCTTCAGTTCTAGAATTTTCGAATGGTTCTTTTTTATGATCTATATCTCTTTGGTAGAGTTCTCATTCATATCCTGAATTGCTTTTCTGATTTCTTATTTTTTTTGAATTCTCTTATATCTCACTGAGCTTTATTATTATCATAATGTTGAATTATTTTTCTAGGATTTCATGATTTTCTTTCTGATTGGGATCTGTTGCTGGGGAATTATTGTATTCCTTTGATGGTGTCATATTTCCTTGCTTTTTCTTGCTCCCTATGTCCTTACCTTGATATGAAATAATTTTTGTGAGTGGTGAGAGGTGCAGATCCTGTTTCAGTCTTTTACATATGCTATCCAATCTTCCCAGCATCATTTATTGATTAGAGATTCTTTTCCCAAGTGTATGTTTTTGTCTACTTTGCCAAAGATGAGATGGCAATATGAGGATGTTTTCATATTTGGGCTCTCTGATCCACAGGCCTATGTCTCTGGTTTTTTTTGTGCCAGGACCATGCTGTTTTGGTTGTTATAGCCTTGTAGTATGGCTTGAAGTCTGGTAAAGTGATACCTTCTGATTTGTTCTTTTTGCTTAAGATTGCTTTGGCTATTCAGAGTCATTTCTGGTTCCATATGAAGCATAGAACTAATTTTTCTATACCTGTGAAAAATGTTGCTGCTATTTTAATGGGGATTGCATTGACTCTGTAGATCACTTTGGGTAGCATGGATATTTTAACAATGTTGATCTGCTGATCCATGAACATATGTTTTTCCATCTATTTACATCCTCCATGATTTCTTCTTCATTGTTTCATAGTCCTCCCTATAGAGGTCTTTTACCTCCTTAGTTAAATATATTCATAGGCATTTTATTTTCTTTTTGCTATTGTGAAAGGTAGACTGTTTGATTTGGTTCCCAGCTTGACTGTTGTTGGCATATATGAATGCTACTGATTTTTATACATTGATTTTGTAACCTGAGACACTGTTGAATTTATTTATCAATTCCAGTGGTGTCTTAGCAGAATCTTTGGGGTTTTCTAGATATAAGATCATAGTGTCAGCAAAGAGCAATAGTTTTCCCTCTTCTGCCTCCATTTGGATACTCTTGAATTCCTTCTCTTGTCTGATTTCTCTGGCTAGGACTTCCAGCACTATGTTGAATAGAAGTGGTGATAGTGGCTACCTTGTCTAGTTCTAGTTCTAAGTGGGAGTGCTTTCAATTTTTCCCCATTCAATATGATGTTGGGTTTATTGTATATGGCTTTTATCATTTTGAAGTAAATCCTGTCTATGCCTATTTTGTTAAGTGTTTTTATCATAAAAGGGTGCTTTTTATCATCTATTGAGAGGATCGTATGGTCTTTGTTTTTATTTCTATTTATGTGGTGAATTACATTTATAGATTTGCATATGTTGAGCCATCCCTGCATCTCTAGGATAAAGCCCACTTGGTCATGATGGATTATTTTTTTGGTGAGCAGCTGAATTCAGTGTGCTAGGATTTTATTGAGAATTTTTGCATCTATATTCATAATGAATATTGGCCTGTAGTTTTCTTTTTTTGTTGTGTCTTTTCCTGGCTTTGGTTTCAAGGTGATGTTGGCTTTGTAAAACATGTTGGGGAGGATTCCTTTCCTTTCTCAATGTTATGGAATAATTTCTGCATGATAGGTCCCAGTTCTTCTTTGTAGGGCTGGTAAAATTTGGATGTGAAACCATCTGGTCCATGACTCTCTTGTTGTTGGAAGATTTTTTATTGCTGCTTTGCTTTCATTACTTGATATTGGTCTATTCTGGAATTCTATTTCTTCCTGACTGAGTTTAGGGAGACTGTGTTTCTAAGAATTTGTCCATTTCCTCCACATTTTCAAGTTTATGTGCATAGAGATTTTTATAGTATTCAAAGATGATATTTTGTATTTCCATGGTATCAGTTATAATTTCTCCTTTTTAATTCCTGATTGAACTTATTAGAGTCCTTTTCTGCTTCTGGTATTTTAAAAAACCAACTTTTTGTTTCATTAATCTTCTGTATAGTTCTTTTGTTAGCAATTTCACTTATATAATGGTAAAGAGAACAATTCAACAAGAAGATATGACAATTCTAAATATTTACACACCTAACACAGGTACACCCACCAGATTCATATGGCAAATCCTATGTGTTCAAAACAAAATGATAAACAGCAGCACTGTACTAGCTGGGGACTTCAACACGCCTCTGACAGAACACGACAGATCCTCTAAACAGAAAGTAAACAAAGAAACAATGGACTTAAACAGAACTCTATAACAAATGGGCCCAACAGACATTTACAGAACATTCTACCCCCAAACCACTGAATATACATTATTCTCATCAGCTCATGGAACATTCCTAGGCCCCAAAACATGTCTCAACAAATTTTAAAAATGTAGCAATTATATCATGCATTTTCTCAGACCACAGTGGAATAAAATTAGAAATCAATTCCAATGGAAACACTCATCTCTACATAGCATTATGGAAACTAAACAACCTACTGCTGACCAATAGGCGGGTCAAGGAGGAATTTAAGATGGCAATCAAAAGACTTTTAGAACTCAATGATAAAGGGGACTCAAGTTAACAAAATCTGTGGGATACAACTAAATCAGTTCTGAGAGGAAAATTCATAGCCATAAATGCCTACACCCAAAAGGCAGAATGATTGCAAATCCACAATCTAATTAATCATCTTAAGGAACTGGAAAAGGATGAGCAAGCCAATCCCAAATCCAGCAGAAAAAAAGAAATAACCAAGATCAGAGCAGAACTAAATGATAACAAAAGAACTATACAGAATATTAATGAAACAAAAAGTTGGTAAAAATTTAATAAAAGACTAATATGAGCAATAAAACTAACCAAAACAGCAAAACAAAAAAATGCACACCTATGCCTAGTCACTTGGAGAGAGGTAGATACCTTGCTATACCCACTAGAAAGGGAAGGTGACTATTGAGTGGTTAATGATAGTGTCTTTGTGCCTGAATTTGACAGAGAGGAGAACCAGGATTTCTGAACTTGCAAGTTAGAAGGGACTTCTAATGACAATTTTCTTCCCTCACCCAAAAGCCTGGTGTTATCTAGATCTTTCAGGTGACAAAGTAAATAGCCCATATCAAGAGAACATTCCTCATCTTTGGACAACTGTATTAAGCAGACAAATGTTTGGGGTATTTCCAATTCAAAAAGGTATTCTTGGCCTGTGTAGTCAAAGAGTATCTATTATTTTTTTTTAATTTCAGGAAATTATGAGAGTACAAACATTTTTGTTACATTTTATACCTTTGCCTCTCCCTAGCAAGGGTTAGAGGCATGCCTTTCCCCTCTACAATGTTCACTGCGTCCCTCAGTTGTGAGTCTACCCCCTCAACACCCTAATCCCTGGAGAACATTACCACTACATGGTGGTAATGTTCTCCAAAGTATCTATTATTTTTACGGAAATGCAAGAAGCTTCCAGTTGTGAAAGGCCTCTGAATGGGAATTCAGATGCTCTTTATCTGGAGCAAGAGAGAGCAGCATCATCTTCCTCATTGTAGAAAAGATTCCTTACAATTAAATTTTCCTTAGAAAAATATAAATGAAATATAAATTCTTGATATTTGAACATTACAAATTTATAAATACTGAATTAAAAGTGTTACTGTATCTAAAATGTATAATTATTTTTAATGCACATTTTTAAGGCAAATTTACTTTTAAAGCGTTTAAAATATGTACCCAGTACCATATCAGGAATAAAACAAAATCACAATAAATACAATGATGTGTCAGGTGTTGAGAAAATTTCTTCATTTCATAATTATTACATTTAGGAACGCATACTAAACCCTCCATACACCACCTCAAAACGTTAAGAACAAGATTATTCCGTCAGGTAATTCAATCTAGTGGGGGAAGGGAGATATCTAACTTAAAGTCCAAGGTGGCAGTTGATGTGTCAGAGAAGACCAAGTAAGTGTATTTTGGGATAGGTCTTTAAGAAGGAGTATAGGCCAGGTAGGCAGTAAGACAGACCATACAAATAGAATAGTTTGTGGGAAGACCTCAGTTGTCAAATTTAGGAAATGGGATGAGGGCCAATTCTTAATTTTTTCCTTCAAGCACCAGGTTAACAGGCATTCTGGGTAGACAAATTGTACCCTACTCTTTGCTCTTCTACTAAAGAAAGCTTATCGGAATTTGAGCATGAATGATATTGAACAGTGATAATTGCTCCCATTTGTAAGGAAAGAAAAATCATTCTTTTACTTAGGTACTTCTTTACTTCTTGTTTTTCCTTCTTTTTCTTTTTGAGACGGAGTGTCACTCTGTTGCCTGGGCTAGAGTGCCGTGGCGTCAGCCTAGCTCACAGCAACCTCAAACTCCTGGGCTCAAGTGATCCTTCTGCCTCAGCCTTCTGGGTAGCTGGGACTACAGGCATGCACCACCGTGTCCAGCTAATTTTTTTTTCTATTTTTTAGTTATTTTGGCTAATTTCTTTCTATTTATAGTAGAGACGGGGTCTCACTCTTGCTCAGGCTGGTCTCCAACTCCTGAGCTCAAGCAATCCTCCCGCCTCGGCCTCCCAGAGTGCTAGGATTACAGGCGTGATCCTTCTTCTTTTTTAAGAGACAAGGTCTGTGGTCTAGGCTGGAGGGCAGTGGTGCAATCATAGCTCACTGCAGCCTCCTGGGCTCAGGCAGGCCTTCTGCCTCAGCCTCTGAAGTAGCTATGGCTATAGGTGTACACCACCACGCCTGGCTTACTTGAGTACTTCTTTATTAGTAGTAATATCTGCTGCATTTTCCATAATGATCAAGACATAATTGAAACTCTGTAATTATTCTGCAAGGAAGGTAATATTCAGTAAGAGTGACAGGAGCGGATGGCTTAGGTGAATGGGGAATTTGGTTTCCTTATAAATATTGATAGCCCTCCATCACAAGTAAACTGTACATTCTGAGAAAAGTAATGTTTGTTAAGCAAATATGTGGTTTTAATATAGTTTCATTGTTCCCTTCTAATCAGACTGTTTGCCCCAAGCCTTCCTACATGGACATTCTAGAGCCACCCTAGTTTACAAATGAGGGAAGTGAGAGTCAAGGAGGTGGAATGACTTGAAGAAAAGTAGGCCCAGTACTCAGGGGGTTTAACTCCTGAGCCTATGATCCAAACCACCCTTTTCTACATGGAGGAGGGGTGTTGATGGTTAATTGTATGTGTCAACTTGACTGGGCCACAGGGTGCTCAGATGTTATCTTGGGTATGCCTGTGAGGGTGTTTTTCATGATGCTAACATTTAAATCAGTAGACTAAGTAGAGCAGATTGCCCTCCCTAACATTAGTTGCTCTCATCCAATTAATTGAAAGGCCTGAATAGAACAAAAAGGGTAACCCTCTCTTGAGTAAGGAAAATTTCTCCAGTCTTTTCCTGCATTTGGACCAGAACTGAATCATTGGTTATTCTTGGGTCTCAAGCCTGCTGGCTTGTGGACTGGAATTTTTTCTTTTTTGTATTCCATATTCTAAATGATGCACTTGAATTTACACGATCAGTTCTCCTGGGTTCATGCCTTTGGACTTGGATTGGAACTAGACCACTGGCATTCCTCCATCTCTAGCATGCTGACTGCAGATCTTGAGACTTCTCAGCCTCCATAATTGCAAGAACCAATTCCTTATAAATCTAGCGTTCTCTCTCTCTCCACACATACACACACACACACACACACACACACACACACTCACACACACACACTATTATTTTTGGTTGTCTGGAGAATTCTGATCAACACAAGGACTTAGAAGAGAACTTTAAGATACATAGAGAAATAGGATCTTATTTTTTTTTAAAACATGGAGATAATTCTGGTAGCAGAATAAAGAATATGCTGGAATAGGAAGGGATAGGTGGCCTGAAGATGTAATCATGGGGAGAGACTCTGAATGCACATTTATATTTTCAAAAATGGGCTGCCGAAGGTATGCAGTTATTTAATAGTGGTTAAACTAAAACACAAGCATACCTTGTTTTATTCTGTGTTACTTTATTATGCTTCACAGATATTGCATATTTTACAAACTGAAGGTTTGTGGAGATCCTGTGTTAACCAAGTCCATAGAAGCCATTTTCCCAGTAGCATGTGCTTTGTGGCTATGTCACGTTTGGTAATTATGGCAATATTTCAAACTTTTTCATTATTATTTTATCTGTTATGGTGATCTGTGACCAGTGATCTTTGATGTTACCATTATAATTGTTTTGGGGCACCATAAAAGGCACCCATATAAGACAGTGAACAATTGATAAATGACTGTTCTGACTGATCCATTGACCAGAGGTTCCCCATCTCTCTCTCCCTCACCTTGGGCCTCCCTATTCCCTGAGACACAGCAATATTGAAATGAGGCCCATTAATAACCCTTCAGTGGCCTCTAAGTGTTCAAGTAAAAGGAAGGGTCACATGTCTCTCACTTTCAATCAATAACTAGAAATGACTCATCTTAGTGAGGTAGTACATTGAAAGCTGAGATAGGTCGAAAGCTGGACCTCTTGTTCCAGTTAGCCAAGTGGTGAATGTAAAGGAAAAGTTCTTGAAAGAAACAGTGCTACTGTAATGAACACACAAATGGTAAGAAAGCAAAACAGGCTTTATTGCTGATATGGAGAAAGTTTGAGTGGTCTGGACAGAAAATCAAACCAGCCACAATATTCCACTTCAGCCAAAGCCTAATCCAGAGCAAGGCCCCAGGTCTTTTCAATTCTATGAAGCAGAGGTTGCTTCATGAGGTTTAAGGAAAGAAGCCATCTCCATAACATACCAAGTGCAAGACAAAGCAGCCAGTGCTTACGGAGAAGCTGCAGCAAGTTATCCAGAAGATCTAGCTAAGATAATTGATGAAAGTGGCTGCATTAAACAACAGATTTTCAATGTAGATGAAATAGCCTTATATTGGAAGATGCCATCTTGGACTTTCATAGTGAGAGAGAAGTCAATGTCTGGCTTCAAAACTCCAAAGAAGAGCCTGATTCTTGGTAGGGTCTAATGCAGCTTGTGACTTTAAGATTCATTTACCATTCCAAAAATTCCAGGGCCCTTAAAATGCTAAATCTACTGTGTACTCTATAAATGGAAAAACAAAGCCTGGATGACAACCCATCTTTTCACAGCATGGTTTATTGAATATTGTTAAGCCCACTGTAGAGACCTACTGCTCAGAAGACTCCTTTCAAAATATTACTGTACATTGAAAAACGCACCTGGAAACCCAAGAGCTCTGACGGAGATCTGTAAGATTAATGTTGTTTTCATGCCTGCTAACACAATATCTATTCTGCAGCCCATGGATCAAGGAGTAATTCTTACTTCTAAGTCTTATTATTTAAGAAATACATTTTGTAGAGCTATAGATGCCATTGTGATTCTTCTGATGTATCCGGGCAAAGTAAATTGAAAACCTTCTGGAGTCACCATTAAGATCATTTATGGTTCATGGGAGGAAGTCAAAATATCAACATCAACAAGAGTTTGGAATAAGTTGACTCCAACTCTCACGAATGACTTTGAGAATTTCAAGACTTCAGTGGAGGAAGTAACTCTAGATGTGGTGGAAATAGCAAGAGAACTTGAATTAGAAGTGGAGCCTGCAGATGTGACTGAATTGCTGCAATCTCATGATAAAACGTGAATGCATGAGGAGTTGCTTTGCTTCTTATGGAAGAGCACAGAACGTAGTTTCTTGAGATGGAATCTTCTCTTAGTGAAGATGCTGTGAAGATTGTTGAAATGACAAAAAAGGATTTAGAATATTCCATAAACTTAGTTGATAAAGCGGTGACAGGATTTGAGAGAACTGACTCCAATTTTGAAAGAAGTTCTACTGTGGGTAAAATGGTATCAAACAGCACTGCTTGTTACAGAGAAATATTTTGTGAAAGGAAAAGTCAACTGATGCAGCAAATTTCATTGTTATCTTCTTTTAAGAAAGTGCCAAAACCTTCAGCCATCACTACCTTGATTAGTCAGCAGCCATTAACATTGAGGCAAGACTGTTCACAAGCAAAATGATTACAACTCACTGTTCAGAGGAGCATTTTTTGGCAATAAAATATTCTTAGCTTAAGGCATGTACATTTTTTTGGCATAATGCTATTGGACACTTAATAGACTATAGTGTAAACATAACTTATATGTACAGGGAAACCAAAAAATTTGTGACTTGCTTTATTGCACTATTTTATCTGGAACTGAACCCACAGTATTTGAGGCATGCCTCTACCCATAATTATTACTAAATGCATCTGCTATGTACTCAACTGTGTCATCCCCAAATTCATGTTGAAGCCCTAACCCCAGCATGATAGTATTTGGAGATGGATCTCTGGAAGATAATTATGTTTAGATGAGGTAAGGAGGGTGGGAGCTTCATGATGAGATTAGTGTCTTTATTTATTATTTTTTAGAGACAGGGTCTTGCTCTGTTGTCCAGGCTGGAGGGCAGTGGCCTGATCATAGCTCACTGTAACCTCAAACTCCTGGGCTCGAGTGATCCTCTTGCCTCAGCCTCTTCAGTAGCCAAGACTATAGGCACCCGCCACCATGACTGGCTAATTAAAAACTTTTTTTTTTTTTTGTAGATACAGGAGTCTCACTCTGTTGCTCAGGCTGGTCTCCAACTCCTGGCCTCAAGTGATCTTCCCGTCTCAGCCTCCCAAAGTGTTGGGATTACAGGAGTGAGCCACTCTGCCTGACCTATGCCCTTATAAAAAGAGACACCAGAGAGCTTCCTCTCCTCCCCCGCCATGTGAGAAGGCAACCATTTCTAAACCAGAAGAGAATCCTCACTAGAGACCAACCATGCTGGCATCCTGATACCAACCAGATTTCCAGCCTCCAGAACTGTGAGAATATAAATTTCCGTTGTTTAAGCCATCCAGTCTATAGTATTTTGTTATGGCAGCCTGAGCAGACTAAGACAGGATCCAAACAGAACAAAAGCCATACACTTCGGAGTTTAAATTATCACCTTTAATTCAAATGACTTTAGATAATGATTAATGAAGCTGGGGGAAAGAAGACAACATAATTCATGTCTGCTGCAGGCAAAAGCTCTAAATTTACAAGTTGTGAAGTTATGCTCATAAATAGCATTAAAAATCATATTTGTTAGTATATAACTGGATTCCAGTGTCCCTGATGAAATGTTAACTTTCAGGTTTACCACCACACTAAGACTTTTATTCCAAGTCTCTTATAAGAGCTATGATCAAAATAAAAAACACCACAAATATTATATTGACTCACCCTATTGATTATTTTGCTAAAAACATAAACATATACTTTAATGAGGGCTTCAAAAATGGAATTTGAGCCTTCTATTACCAAAGAAGGCTGGTAATGAGTGGTTATGAGTGATGATAGGGGTTATGAGTGATGATAGATAGCTGGTTATGAGTGATGATAGGGTATTCTAGATGTCCCTAATAGGAAATATTGCCTGCTTTGACAAAACCTGGCATTTTGCACCTCCACAATCATGAACTCAATCCTCACAGGAGACTGTAATAATTTTTTAATTGTGAAAACTGTAATTCACAGGTTAATGACTTGTTTGGAGCTAGCTGTTGTGAAATGGTTCTAAATATTCTAGACTGTTTCCTATCATATCTCACTATAGCTATTACTACCCAAATATCTGATTAATGATGGCTATTGTTCAAATCTGTTTTATTTTAACTCATGCAATAAGCACATGGCTCAAAAGTGAATATAATTCTGAATTTTATAAACTGAATAGCTTTACTAGAGTCACTCTATATTTAAGCGAGTCCTACAGGAATTTTCTCCAATTAATTTTCCCATCTTTACAATTTATTTATTTATTTATTTTCTTAAATGAAGGCAATTCTAAAATAATTCATATTTGCTTTATGTAGTTTTTGGGACACTATAATTCCTACAATGTGATTAGAAAAAGATAACCTGTGGTGTTTCTATAGGGGAGCTGTAGGAGGGGAAATGAATTAAATAGGCATAATTTGGATGAACTTATTAGAGAACTTTAAAATTATCCACTTGATGTAATGGAAAGATGGCTCTGACTAGAAAGAAAATTAAATGCTTCACTTACAGAAACGACTCAAGGTCAGAAGATGAGTAGGCACACATATAAGGCTAGAGGGACAAGAACATTTTAATACCCAAGTCTAATTATTTAAAAACTAGCATATCTAAGAATCAATGAACAGAAGAGGAATAAAGAGTTATGTCTATTAATGTAGAATGTTCCCTCATAGAGTTTAAAAGAAAAGCAAATACTGTTTAAAAAAACCATTTTAATGAGAGACTTGTGTTTGAGATGTTACAAAGTTTAAGAATTCTGACAGATTTTAAATAGGAATTAAAAATGCAGTGATATTTATGGTTTAAAACAACAGCTTGGGAAATGTTAAGAATTTGTCATTACTGAGCAGAATGTAAGAATACACATTGTGGGAAAGATTGTTGGGATGTTTCCATATTTATTGTTTTACTTTTATGTATGTAGATTTAACTCCAGCTAGCAACAAATCTGAAGGTCACAGCAAATGAAACTATTTTTTCTTTCACCAAACTATAAAGAACAAGCTACAAGTTCCTGACATGAGGGAAAAAGTTTTAGCAAAATGAGCACCAACTTTTAACTATAATTTTCTACAGCAGAACATAGTCAATTACCAAAACAATTTAAACATTTAAAATATTTGATTTTGTGCATATCGAAAGTCTGTATTCTTACTTTACAGCAATTCCATTTAAAAGAACAATTTCCGAAGAGATAGCTGTATTTTTAGCTGCTTTGTAGAATCACATTTGCTGCACATTTCTAGGAAAAAAACCCATCAAAACCCATTTGACTGATATTTCCCCCATCCTTTGAGACTCTAGTCCAAAATATGACGCGTCAACTCTTAGTCTTCCTTGAATGGTTTATCCACATTTTGGATTCCCTTAATAGTCTAAGGTCTTTTCGTTTCACCACCCTGGCAAGTTACAGGTTCCCAAAAGCAGAGCTGGGGAATAATTAGACTGTGGTATGATGTGGGGTGAGTATGTTTCTTGATGCATATATTTTCCAAAAATAATTTTTGAACTGTCTGTTTTATATTATCCATTTAAAAATTCTTTACCCCATCATTAGTGAAAATAAGGCTTGATTAGTATTTGAATTTTTACAATTTACACTTTATCTTCTCAATCTGATATTTTAAAACCTATTCTATGTGACTTATATAAATTTGAATATACTTAACTCAGTTTTAAACAAGAGTTTTGCTATCTGACCTATTTGGAAATTCTTTTGCTTAATATATAGTAAATATGAATCAAACACATAAAGCACATACTTATTGACTTGAAATGCCCCCAAATCTAGAATGCTTATTAAAAAAAACTATCATACATTATTTCTTACTAGAAAAATCTGATAACAAAACAATATATAATACAGATCTGCAATTGAATATATAAGAAAAATTAGCAAGGATATAAATACACTCCTCCTTTTCTCTTTCTTTCCTTATCCTCTGGTCAAGTAGCACTTAATAGAATTATTTGGGAATACCAATATATTTTCAAGAGAAGTTGTTTCAAAATTTCTCGGGTTGTTATTCAAAGAAGAAAAAATTTGTTATAAAATAAAAAATGCAAAGATTTTTGACTCTTATTCTCTGGCTCCAGAAATGAGACTTATTTTCCTTTTCTTCTAACTCTGCTGAGATTTTAGAGGACCTGTGTTTACTTCCCCTAGTATACAAGAATTCTCCACCTTTCTACCTTAGAGGATAAACTGGCAAGAATGTGCTCATCTACACTGCACAGGCATAGGAGATCAGAAGCATACTAAGTAGGGAGGGCTGGAAGTTCGAAATAGACAGTAACGAAAAGCACTGTCTGTAAAGAACTTAAATAAAACTAAAAACTGGCCTGCTTTTTCTTGTCACCATGCACCAGTATTAAACAATGTCAGTGATAATAATATACTCCTCTGTTCTGGGGTAGAAGGCTCCTATTATCCCCTACCCCTCCTTTGGTATACCAAATGAAGGAGACTCCCTTAATTTTCTCTCATAGTCTCCTGGCTTATTTTTTATAAGATATCCTCACCTCAACGAAATTAGTTCATAAAAAAGCACCGCTCTCATGTTGTATCTATTTTGGTACTTACTGATTTTCTTCATGCCCAATGCTTTGTGTGGTTTTATACCCAGTTTTCGGGAAAGCAAGGATAAATACAGGACTACTAAAAGAACACAGATTATGAGAGAAAGCAAGATATTTAAATAAAGCATCAGGCTACAATTTTTTCATGGAGATTAAACTAAATTATAGGTGGAAAGAAAAAAGTCCTGAAATTCAGGGTTGCATTTGGAGAAATGGAAAAAAGGGTACACTTAAGTTAGATGAACAAGATTTTAAAAAATAGCCACTTTATATTTACAATTAAAATAGTAATAAATGTATATAAATTGAATGAAGTTAATTTTTAAAAGGGAAAACTTACTCAATATTCCAGCTGGTTGTCTTTCTTATCCAAAACTCAAATATTGAGCTAAAGATACTTTGGGAAACAAAGTCATTGGACTTCAAGACGGCTTTCTATTTAGACTGAAGAAATCAGTAATGAATATATCACAGAGTTTACAAAGCTCTTTCCCATAAAATAGTTTCTCATTTGAGCTCTCAACAATCCTCTGAGGCAGACCCTATAACATAGAGAGAGGTAGTATATACCTGAGGATAGAATACTGGCTCTACCACATAGCAATTGTGTGAACTTGGTAATATTACTTAAATGCTTTGTATCTTGGTTTCTCCATATGAAAAATGGGGATGATGACTGTCTCTACCTCATAGCTGTTGTGGGATTAAATGAGATAATGCATATATAAACACTCTAATATAGTACCTGGTCCATAGTAAGTGCTCAATGAATGCTAGCTATTATTATTAGTTTATAGGTGAAGAAACAGACTAAGAAAGATTAAGTTCAAAGTCATACACAATTACTAAGTGGCAAAGCTAGAAGTAGAAATTCTAGTTTGGATATATTCTTACTACCCTGTGTTACCTATGAATATCTACTTTTAATTAGAGTAGGTATTATCCTTTTGCACCATTTTTATTTTTTGCAGCTGAAAATGACATTTGAGTTTGACAGATTCAATGACATTATTAACATCATTTCTTTTAGTGGAAAAAGAAGTTAATTACAGGCATAAAAAGGAAGTGGTCTCTATGGAGAATTAGGATGGAGACTACAATCTAGGTTTAGAAAGAGTTAGCTGTGACTTTTCTTTAAACCAGAAAATGGAAATAAAGTCTACTAGTTGGTAGATGGCAGAAAGCATGTAAGCTCTGTGAAGGTAGGGATATTTGTTTACTGCTGTATCTCCAGACTCTAGAACAGTGATTCGTGCACAAACATTTAATGAATGAATATTAAAGTTAAAAAAAATCAACTTTAAAATGCGTCCTTAACAGTAGGATTCACTTTGCTCTGTCAAGCTTTTCTTTCTAGTATTAACTATTATAACTAAAAAGTCTAACATACAGTCATCTACCCATAAAATACAGGATTTTTATCAGAAGATTCAGAATAAGAAATAAAAGACTAAATAAGGCCTTGAATAGCTTTATTGAAATCTGTATAAATAAACATGCACATTTCAAATGTAAACTCAAGTGAACTCAAGTGCAGACAAAATTTTAACCTCTGTCATGCAGGAGGTTAGTTTACATTAAAAAAAAAAAAAAAGGAAGGAAAAAAAAAAAGCACCACATGTTGTTTAGTCAGAATTCTGCCCAATTTTCTTTTTTTAAAAGTCTGACATTAATCTTTTAGCTAATCTTCCAAGATTGTAGGTTTATTTTTAAGGGATTTCTGTAGAACAGAACAACACCCA